>CM064062.1:25328473-25342825 GCA_032594955.1 Panicum miliaceum
TTTCGTGCAGTAACGAAACGGTCCGAAATGCACCAAAATACGAGTTTAGGTTCCAATGGCGTGGATCGGGTGCGTTCGTTGCGAAAAATTCCGACGCGACTTCGTTGCACGAACTTTTGCACTAATTGCACCAGTTCGGCCCGTTTTGCACCGACTTTTGTGAAATAACGATGCGTTCCGAAACGCACCAAAACATGAGTTTAGGGTCCAATGGGGTGGATCGGGTGCGTTCGTTGCAAAAAATTCCGACGCGACTTGTTGCACGAACTTTTGCACTAATTGCACCAGTTCGGCCCTGTTTTGCACCGACTTTCGTGCAGTAACAAAACGGTCCGAAATGCACCAAAACATGAGCTTAGGTTCCAATGCCGTGGATTGGGTGCGTTCGTTGCAAAAATTCAGACGCGACTTTGTTGCATGAACTTTTGCACTAATTGCACTAGTTCGCCCTATTTTGCACCGACTTTCGTGCAGTAACGAAACAATCCGGAACGCACCAAAACATGAGTTTAGGGTCCAATAGGGTGGATCGGGTGCGTTCGTTGCGAAAAATTCCGATGTGACTTCGTTGAACTTTTGCACTAATTGCTCTAGTTCGGCCCTATTTTGCACCGACTTTCGTGCAGTAACGATACATTCCGAAACGCACCAAAACATGAGTTTAGGGTTAAATAGGGTGTATCGGGTGCGTTCGTTGCGAAAAATTCCGACGCGACTTCGTTGAACTTTTTCACTAATTGCACCAGTTCTGCCCCGTTTTGCACCGACTTTCGTGCAGTAACGAAACGGTCCGAAATGCACCAAAATACGAGTTTAGGTTCCAATGGCGTGGATCGGGTGCGTTCGTTGCGAAAAATTCCGACGCGACTTCGTTGCACGAACTTTTGCACTAATTGCACCAGTTCGGCCCGTTTTGCACCGACTTTTGTGAAATAACGATGCGTTCCGAAACGCACCAAAACATGAGTTTAGGGTCCAATGGGGTGGATCGGGTGCGTTCGTTGCAAAAAATTCCGACGCGACTTGTTGCACGAACTTTTGCACTAATTGCACCAGTTCGGCCCTGTTTTGCACCGACTTTCGTGCAGTAACAAAACGGTCCGAAATGCACCAAAACATGAGCTTAGGTTCCAATGCCGTGGATTGGGTGCGTTCGTTGCAAAAATTCAGACGCGACTTTGTTGCATGAACTTTTGCACTAATTGCACTAGTTCGCCCTATTTTGCACCGACTTTCGTGCAGTAACGAAACAATCCGGAACGCACCAAAACATGAGTTTAGGGTCCAATAGGGTGGATCGGGTGCGTTCGTTGCGAAAAATTCCGATGTGACTTCGTTGAACTTTTGCACTAATTGCTCTAATTCGGCCCTATTTTGCACCGACTTTCGTGCAGTAACGATACATTCCGAAACGCACCAAAACATGAGTTTAGGGTTAAATAGGGTGGATCGGGTGCGTTCGTTGCGAAAAATTCCGAAGCGACTTCGTTGCACGAACTTTTGCACTAATTGCACCAGTTCGGCCCGTTTTGCACCGACTTTTGTGAAATAACGATGCGTTCCGAAACGCACCAAAACATGAGTTTAGGGTCCAATGGGGTGGATCGGGTGCGTTCGTTGCAAAAAATTCCGACGCGACTTGTTGCACGAACTTTTGCACTAATTGCACCAGTTCGGCCCTGTTTTGCACCGACTTTCGTGCAGTAACGAAACGGTCCAAAATGCACCAAAACATGAGTTTAGGTTCCAATGGCGTGGATCGGGTGCGTTAGTTGCGAAAAATTCCGACGCGACTTCGTTGCATGAACTTTTGCACTAATTGCACCAGTTCGTCCTCGTTTTGCACCGACTTTCGTGCAGTAACGAAACGGTCCAAAATGCACCAAAACATGAGTTTAGGTTCCAATGCCGTGGATCAGGTGCGTTCGTTGCAAAAATTCAGACGCGACTTTGTTGCATGAACTTTTGCACTAATTGCACTAGTTCGGCCCTATTTTGCACCGACTTTCGTGCCGTAACGAAACAATCCGGAACGCACCAAAACATGAGTTTAGGGTCCAATAGGGTGGATCGGGTGCGTTCGTTGCGAAAAATTCTGATGTGACTTCGTTGAACTTTTGCACTAATTGGTCTAGTTCGGCCCTATTTTGCACCGACTTTCGTGCAGTAACGATATATTCCGAAACGCACCAAAACATGAGTTTAGTGTTAAATAGGGTGGATCGGGTGCGTTCGTTGCGAAAAATTCCGACGCGACTTCGTTGAACTTTTGCACTAATTGCACCAGTTCGGCCCTATTTTGCACCGACTTTCGTGTGCAGTAACGATACATTCCGAAATGCACCAAAACATGAGTTTAGGGTTAAATAGGGTGGATCGGGTGCGTTCGTTGCGAAAAATTCCGACGCGACTTCGTTGAACTTTTGCACTAATTGCACCAGTTCTGCCCCGTTTTGCACCGACTTTCGTGCAGTAACGAAACGGTCCGAAATGCACCAAAATACGAGTTTAGGTTCCAATGGCGTGGATCGGGTGCGTTCGTTGCGAAAAATTCCGACGCGACTTCGTTGCACGAACTTTTGCACTAATTGCACCAGTTCGGCCCGTTTTGCACCGACTTTTGTGAAATAACGATGCGTTCCGAAACGCACCAAAACATGAGTTTAGGGTCCAATGGGGTGGATCGGGTGCGTTCGTTGCAAAAAATTCCGACGCGACTTGTTGCACGAACTTTTGCACTAATTGCACCAGTTCGGCCCTGTTTTGCACCGACTTTCGTGCAGTAACAAAACGGTCCGAAATGCACCAAAACATGAGCTTAGGTTCCAATGCCGTGGATTGGGTGCGTTCGTTGCAAAAATTCAGACGCGACTTTGTTGCATGAACTTTTGCACTAATTGCACTAGTTCGCCCTATTTTGCACCGACTTTCGTGCAGTAACGAAACAATCCGGAACGCACCAAAACATGAGTTTAGGGTCCAATAGGGTGGATCGGGTGCGTTCGTTGCGAAAAATTCCGATGTGACTTCGTTGAACTTTTGCACTAATTGCTCTAATTCGGCCCTATTTTGCACCGACTTTCGTGCAGTAACGATACATTCCGAAACGCACCAAAACATGAGTTTAGGGTTAAATAGGGTGGATCGGGTGCGTTCGTTGCGAAAAATTCCGAAGCGACTTCGTTGCACGAACTTTTGCACTAATTGCACCAGTTCGGCCCGTTTTGCACCGACTTTTGTGAAATAACGATGCGTTCCGAAACGCACCAAAACATGAGTTTAGGGTCCAATGGGGTGGATCGGGTGCGTTCGTTGCAAAAAATTCCGACGCGACTTGTTGCACGAACTTTTGCACTAATTGCACCAGTTCGGCCCTGTTTTGCACCGACTTTCGTGCAGTAACGAAACGGTCCAAAATGCACCAAAACATGAGTTTAGGTTCCAATGGCGTGGATCGGGTGCGTTAGTTGCGAAAAATTCCGACGCGACTTCGTTGCATGAACTTTTGCACTAATTGCACCAGTTCGTCCCTGTTTTGCACCGACTTTCGTGCAGTAACGAAACGGTCCAAAATGCACCAAAACATGAGTTTAGGTTCCAATGCCGTGGATCAGGTGCGTTCGTTGCAAAAATTCAGACGCGACTTTGTTGCATGAACTTTTGCACTAATTGCACTAGTTCGGCCCTATTTTGCACCGACTTTCGTGCCGTAACGAAACAATCCGGAACGCACCAAAACATGAGTTTAGGGTCCAATAGGGTGGATCGGGTGCGTTCGTTGCGAAAAATTCTGATGTGACTTCGTTGAACTTTTGCACTAATTGGTCTAGTTCGGCCCTATTTTGCACCGACTTTCGTGCAGTAACGATATATTCCGAAACGCACCAAAACATGAGTTTAGGGTTAAATAGGGTGGATCGGGTGCGTTCGTTGCGAAAAATTCCGACGCGACTTCGTTGAACTTTTGCACTAATTGCACCAGTTCGGCCCTATTTTGCACCGACTTTCGTGCAGTAACGATACATTCCGAAATGCACCAAAACATGAGTTTAGGGTTAAATAGGGTGGATCGGGTGCGTTCGTTGCGAAAAATTCCGACGCGACTTCGTTGAACTTTTTCACTAATTGCACCAGTTCTGCCCCGTTTTGCACCGACTTTCGTGCAGTAACGAAACGGTCCGAAATGCACCAAAATACGAGTTTAGGTTCCAATGGCGTGGATCGGGTGCGTTCGTTGCGAAAAATTCCGACGCGACTTCGTTGCACGAACTTTTGCACTAATTGCACCAGTTCGGCCCGTTTTGCACCGACTTTTGTGAAATAACGATGCGTTCCGAAACGCACCAAAACATGAGTTTAGGGTCCAATGGGGTGGATCGGGTGCGTTCGTTGCAAAAAATTCCGACGCGACTTGTTGCACGAACTTTTGCACTAATTGCACCAGTTCGGCCCTGTTTTGCACCGACTTTCGTGCAGTAACAAAACGGTCCGAAATGCACCAAAACATGAGCTTAGGTTCCAATGCCGTGGATTGGGTGCGTTCGTTGCAAAAATTCAGACGCGACTTTGTTGCATGAACTTTTGCACTAATTGCACTAGTTCGCCCTATTTTGCACCGACTTTCGTGCAGTAACGAAACAATCCGGAACGCACCAAAACATGAGTTTAGGGTCCAATAGGGTGGATCGGGTGCGTTCGTTGCGAAAAATTCCGATGTGACTTCGTTGAACTTTTGCACTAATTGCTCTAATTCGGCCCTATTTTGCACCGACTTTCGTGCAGTAACGATACATTCCGAAACGCACCAAAACATGAGTTTAGGGTTAAATAGGGTGGATCGGGTGCGTTCGTTGCGAAAAATTCCGAAGCGACTTCGTTGCACGAACTTTTGCACTAATTGCACCAGTTCGGCCCGTTTTGCACCGACTTTTGTGAAATAACGATGCGTTCCGAAACGCACCAAAACATGAGTTTAGGGTCCAATGGGGTGGATCGGGTGCGTTCGTTGCAAAAAATTCCGACGCGACTTGTTGCACGAACTTTTGCACTAATTGCACCAGTTCGGCCCTGTTTTGCACCGACTTTCGTGCAGTAACGAAACGGTCCAAAATGCACCAAAACATGAGTTTAGGTTCCAATGGCGTGGATCGGGTGCGTTAGTTGCGAAAAATTCCGACGCGACTTCGTTGCATGAACTTTTGCACTAATTGCACCAGTTCGTCCTCGTTTTGCACCGACTTTCGTGCAGTAACGAAACGGTCCAAAATGCACCAAAACATGAGTTTAGGTTCCAATGCCGTGGATCAGGTGCGTTCGTTGCAAAAATTCAGACGCGACTTTGTTGCATGAACTTTTGCACTAATTGCACTAGTTCGGCCCTATTTTGCACCGACTTTCGTGCCGTAACGAAACAATCCGGAACGCACCAAAACATGAGTTTAGGGTCCAATAGGGTGGATCGGGTGCGTTCGTTGCGAAAAATTCTGATGTGACTTCGTTGAACTTTTGCACTAATTGGTCTAGTTCGGCCCTATTTTGCACCGACTTTCGTGCAGTAACGATATATTCCGAAACGCACCAAAACATGAGTTTAGTGTTAAATAGGGTGGATCGGGTGCGTTCGTTGCGAAAAATTCCGACGCGACTTCGTTGAACTTTTGCACTAATTGCACCAGTTCGGCCCTATTTTGCACCGACTTTCGTGCAGTAACGATACATTCCGAAATGCACCAAAACATGAGTTTAGGGTTAAATAGGGTGGATCGGGTGCGTTCGTTGCGAAAAATTCCGACGCGACTTCGTTGAACTTTTGCACTAATTGCACCAGTTCTGCCCCGTTTTGCACCGACTTTCGTGCAGTAACGAAACGGTCCGAAATGCACCAAAATACGAGTTTAGGTTCCAATGGCGTGGATCGGGTGCGTTCGTTGCGAAAAATTCCGACGCGACTTCGTTGCACGAACTTTTGCACTAATTGCACCAGTTCGGCCCGTTTTGCACCGACTTTTGTGAAATAACGATGCGTTCCGAAACGCACCAAAACATGAGTTTAGGGTCCAATGGGGTGGATCGGGTGCGTTCGTTGCAAAAAATTCCGACGCGACTTGTTGCACGAACTTTTGCACTAATTGCACCAGTTCGGCCCTGTTTTGCACCGACTTTCGTGCAGTAACAAAACGGTCCGAAATGCACCAAAACATGAGCTTAGGTTCCAATGCCGTGGATTGGGTGCGTTCGTTGCAAAAATTCAGACGCGACTTTGTTGCATGAACTTTTGCACTAATTGCACTAGTTCGCCCTATTTTGCACCGACTTTCGTGCAGTAACGAAACAATCCGGAACGCACCAAAACATGAGTTTAGGGTCCAATAGGGTGGATCGGGTGCGTTCGTTGCGAAAAATTCCGATGTGACTTCGTTGAACTTTTGCACTAATTGCTCTAATTCGGCCCTATTTTGCACCGACTTTCGTGCAGTAACGATACATTCCGAAACGCACCAAAACATGAGTTTAGGGTTAAATAGGGTGGATCGGGTGCGTTCGTTGCGAAAAATTCCGAAGCGACTTCGTTGCACGAACTTTTGCACTAATTGCACCAGTTCGGCCCGTTTTGCACCGACTTTTGTGAAATAACGATGCGTTCCGAAACGCACCAAAACATGAGTTTAGGGTCCAATGGGGTGGATCGGGTGCGTTCGTTGCAAAAAATTCCGACGCGACTTGTTGCACGAACTTTTGCACTAATTGCACCAGTTCGGCCCTGTTTTGCACCGACTTTCGTGCAGTAACGAAACGGTCCAAAATGCACCAAAACATGAGTTTAGGTTCCAATGGCGTGGATCGGGTGCGTTAGTTGCGAAAAATTCCGACGCGACTTCGTTGCATGAACTTTTGCACTAATTGCACCAGTTCGTCCCTGTTTTGCACCGACTTTCGTGCAGTAACGAAACGGTCCAAAATGCACCAAAACATGAGTTTAGGTTCCAATGCCGTGGATCAGGTGCGTTCGTTGCAAAAATTCAGACGCGACTTTGTTGCATGAACTTTTGCACTAATTGCACTAGTTCGGCCCTATTTTGCACCGACTTTCGTGCCGTAACGAAACAATCCGGAACGCACCAAAACATGAGTTTAGGGT
The DNA here is from genome assembly GCA_032594955.1 of Panicum miliaceum. Taxonomy (NCBI): domain Eukaryota; kingdom Viridiplantae; phylum Streptophyta; class Magnoliopsida; order Poales; family Poaceae; genus Panicum; species Panicum miliaceum. The sequence continues at coordinate 25,335,612 of CM064062.1, forward strand.
CCAATAGGGTGGATCGGGTGCGTTCGTTGCGAAAAATTCTGATGTGACTTCGTTGAACTTTTGCACTAATTGGTCTAGTTCGGCCCTATTTTGCACCGACTTTCGTGCAGTAACGATATATTCCGAAACGCACCAAAACATGAGTTTAGGGTTAAATAGGGTGGATCGGGTGCGTTCGTTGCGAAAAATTCCGACGCGACTTCGTTGAACTTTTGCACTAATTGCACCAGTTCGGCCCTATTTTGCACCGACTTTCGTGCAGTAACGATACATTCCGAAATGCACCAAAACATGAGTTTAGGGTTAAATAGGGTGGATCGGGTGCGTTCGTTGCGAAAAATTCCGACGCGACTTCGTTGAACTTTTGCACTAATTGCACCAGTTCTGCCCCGTTTTGCACCGACTTTCGTGCAGTAACGAAATGGTCCGAAACGCACCAAACCATGAGTTTAGGGTCCAATGGGGTGCATCCGGTGCGTTTGTTGCGAAAAATTCCTATGCGACTTTGTTGCACGAACTTTTGCACAAATTGCACCAGTTCGGCCCCGTTTTGCACCGACTTTTGTGAAGTAACGATACGTTCAGAAATGCACCAAAACATGAGTTTAGGGTCCAATGGGGTGGATCAGGTGCGTTCGTTGCAAAAAATTCCGACGCGACTTGTTGCACGAACTTTTGCAATAATTGCACCAGTTCGTCCTCGTTTTGCACCGACTTTCGTGCTGTAAGGATACGTTCTGAAACGCACCAAAATACGAGTTTAGGGTCCAATAGGGTGGATGAGGTGCGTTCGTTGCAAAAAATTCCGACACGAATTGTTGCACGAACTTTTGCACTAATTGCACCAGTTCGGCCCTGTTTTGCACCGACTTTCGTGCAGTAACAAAACGGTCCGAAATGCACCAAAACATGAGCTTAGGTTCCAATGCCGTGGATTGGGTGCGTTCGTTGCAAAAATTCAGACGCGACTTTGTTGCATGAACTTTTGCACTAATTGCACTAGTTCGCCCTATTTTGCACCGACTTTCGTGCAGTAACGAAACAATCCGGAACGCACCAAAACATGAGTTTAGGGTCCAATAGGGTGGATCGGGTGCGTTCGTTGCGAAAAATTCCGATGTGACTTCGTTGAACTTTTGCACTAATTGCTCTAGTTCGGCCCTATTTTGCACCGACTTTCGTGCAGTAACGATACATTCCGAAACGCACCAAAACATGAGTTTAGGGTTAAATAGGGTGTATCGGGTGCGTTCGTTGCGAAAAATTCCGACGCGACTTCGTTGAACTTTTGCACTAATTGCACCAGTTCTGCCCCGTTTAGCACCGACTTTCGTGCAGTAACGAAATGGTCCGAAACGCACCAAACCATGAGTTTAGGGTCCAATGCGGTGGATCCGGTGCGTTTGTTGCGAAAAATTCCTATGCGACTTTGTTGCACGAACTTTTGCACAAATTGCACCAGTTCGGCCCCGTTTTGCACCGACTTTTGTGAAGTGACGATACGTTCAGAAATGCACCAAAACATGAGTTTAGGGTCCAATGGGGTGGATCAGGTGCGTTCGTTGCTAAAAATTCCGACGCGACTTGTTGCACGAACTTTTGCACTAATTGCACCAGTTCGTCCCCGTTTTGCACCGACTTTCGTGCAGTAAGGATACGTTCTGAAACGCACCAAAATACGAGTTTAGGGTCCAATAGGGTGGATGAGGTGCGTTCGTTGCAAAAAATTCCGACGCGAATTGTTGCACGAACTTTTGCACTAATTGCACCAGTTCGGCCCTGTTTTGCACCGACTTTCGTGCCGTAACGAAACGGTCCGAAATGCACCAAAACATGAGTTTAGGTTCCAATGGCGTGGATCGGGTGCGTTCGTTGCGAAAAATTCCGACGCGACTTCGTTGCACAAACTTTTGCACTAATTGCACGAGTTCGGCCCTGTTTTGCACCGACTTTCGTGCAGTAACGAAACGGTCCAAAATGCACCAAAACATGAGCTTAGGTTCCAATGCCGTGGATCGGGTGCGTTCGTTGAAAAAATTCAGACGCGACTTTGTTGCATGAACTTTTGCACTAATTGCACCAGTTCGGCCTTATTTTGCACCGACTTTCGTGCAGTAACGAAACAATCCGGAACGCACCAAAACATGAGTTTAGGGTCCAATAGGGTGGATCGCGTGCGTTCGTTGCGAAAAATTCCGATGTGACTTCATTGAACTTTTGCACTAATTGCTCTAATTCGGCCCTATTTTGCACCGACTTTCGTGCAGTAACGATACATTCCGAAACGCACCAAAACATGAGTTTAGGGTTAAATAGGGTGGATCGGGTGCGTTCGTTGCGAAAAATTCCGAAGCGACTTCGTTGCACGAACTTTTGCACTAATTGCACCAGTTCGGCCCGTTTTGCACCGACTTTTGTGAAATAACGATGCGTTCCGAAACGCACCAAAACATGAGTTTAGGGTCCAATGGGGTGGATCGGGTGCGTTCGTTGCAAAAAATTCCGACGCGACTTGTTGCACGAACTTTTGCACTAATTGCACCAGTTCGGCCCTGTTTTGCACCGACTTTCGTGCAGTAACAAAACGGTCCGAAATGCACCAAAACATGAGCTTAGGTTCCAATGCCGTGGATTGGGTGCGTTCGTTGCAAAAATTCAGACGCGACTTTGTTGCATGAACTTTTGCACTAATTGCACTAGTTCGCCCTATTTTGCACCGACTTTCGTGCAGTAACGAAACAATCCGGAACGCACCAAAACATGAGTTTAGGGTCCAATAGGGTGGATCGGGTGCGTTCGTTGCGAAAAATTCCGATGTGACTTCGTTGAACTTTTGCACTAATTGCTCTAATTCGGCCCTATTTTGCACCGACTTTCGTGCAGTAACGATACATTCCGAAACGCACCAAAACATGAGTTTAGGGTTAAATAGGGTGGATCGGGTGCGTTCGTTGCGAAAAATTCCGAAGCGACTTCGTTGCACGAACTTTTGCACTAATTGCACCAGTTCGGCCCGTTTTGCACCGACTTTTGTGAAATAACGATGCGTTCCGAAACGCACCAAAACATGAGTTTAGGGTCCAATGGGGTGGATCGGGTGCGTTCGTTGCAAAAAAATTCCGACGTGACTTGTTGCACGAACTTTTGCACTAATTGCACCAGTTCGGCCCTGTTTTGCACCGACTTTCGTGCAGTAACGAAACGGTCCAAAAGGAACCAAAACATGAGTTTAGGTTCCAATGCCGTGGATCGGGTGCGTTCGTTGCAAAAATTCAGACGCGAGTTTGTTGCATGAACTTTTGCACTAATTGCACCAGTTCGGCCTTATTTTGCACCGACTTTCGTGCAGTAACGAAACAATCCAGAACGCACCAAAACATGAGTTTAGGGTCCAATAGGGTGGATCGGGTGCGTTCGTTGCGAAAAATTCCGATGTGACTTCGTTGAACTTTTGCACTAATTGCTCTAGTTCGGCCCTATTTTGCACCGACTTTCGTGCAGTAACGATACATTTCGAAACGCACTAAAACATGAGTTTAGGGTTAAATAGGGTGGATCGGGTGCGGTCGTTGCGAAAAATTCCGACGCGACTTCGTTGAACTTTTGCACTAATTGCACCAGTTCTGCCCCGTTTTGCACCGACTTTCGTGCAATAACGAAATGGTCCGAAACGCACCAAACCATGAGTTTTGGGTCCAATGGGGTGGATCCGGTGCGTTTGTTGCGAAAAAGTCCTATGCGACTTTGTTGCACGAACTTTTGCACAAATTGCACCAGTTCGGCCCCGTTTTGCACCGACTTTTGTGAAGTAACGATACGTTCAGAAATGCACCAAAACATGAGTTTAGGGTCCAATGGGGTGGATCAGGTGCGTTCGTTGCAAAAAATTCCGACGCGACTTGTTGCACGAACTTTTGCACTAATTGCACCAGTTCGTCCCCGTTTTGCACCGACTTTCGTGCAGTAAGGATACGTTCTGAAACACACCAAAATACGAGTTTAGGGTCCAATAGGGTGGATGAGGTGCGTTCGTTGCAAAAAATTCCGACGCGAATTGTTGCACAAACTTTTGCACTAATTGCACCAGTTCGGCCCTGTTTTGCACCGACTTTCGTGCAGTAACGAAACGGTCCGAAATGCACCAAAACATGAGTTTAGGTTCCAATAGCGTGGATCGGGTGCGTTCGTTGCGAAAAATTCCGACGCGACTTCGTTGCACAAACTTTTGCACTAATTGCACCAGTTCGGCCCTGTTTTGCACCGACTTTCGTGCAGTAACGAAACGGTCCAAAATGCACCAAAACATGAGTTTAGGTTCCAATGCCATGGATCGGGTGCGTTCGTTGCAAAAATTCAGACGCGACTTTGTTGCATGAACTTTTGCACTAATTGCACCAGCTTGGCCTTATTTTGCACCGACTTTCGTGCAGTAACGAAACAATCCGGAACGCACCAAAACATGAGTTTAGGGTCCAATGGGGTGGATCCGGTGCATTCGTTGCGAAAAATTACTATGCGACTTCGTTGCACGAACTTTTGCACTAATTGCACCAGTTCGGCCCTGTTTTGCACCGACTTTCGTGCAGTAACGAAACGGTCCGAAATGCACCAAAACATGAGTTTAGGTTCCAATGGCGTGGATCAGGTGCGTTCGTTGCGAAAATATCCGACGCGACTTCGTTGCACGAACTTTTGCACTAATTGCACCAGTTCGGCCCGTTTTGCACCGACTTTTGTGAAGTAACGATACGTTCCAAAACGCACCAAAACATGAGTTTAGGGTCCAATGGGGTGGACCAGGTGCGTTTGTTGCAAAAATTCAAATGCCACTTCGTTGCATGAACTTTTGCAGTAATTGCACCAGTTCGCCCATGTTTTGCACTGACTTTCGTGCAGTAACGAAACAATCCGAAACGCACCAAAACATGACTTTAGGGTCCAATAGGGTGGATCGGGTCCTTTCGTTGCGAAAAATTCCGACGTGACTTCATTGAACTTTTGCACTAATTGCTACAGTTCGGCCCTTTTTTGCACCAACTTTCGTGCAGTAATGATACAATCCGAAACGCACCAAAACATGAGTTTAGGGTCCAATGGGTGGATCCGGTGCGTTCGTTGCAAAAAATTCCGACGCGACTTGTTGCACGAACTTTTGCACTAATTGCACCAGTTCGTCCCCGTTTTGCACCGACTTTCGTGCAGTAACGATACGTTCTGAAACGCTCCAAAATATGAGTTCAGGGTGCAATGGGGTGGACCAGGTGCGTTCGTTGCAAAAATTCAGCCGTGACTTCGTTGCATGAACTTTTGCACTAATTGCACCTGTTCGGCCGTATTTTGCACCGACTTTCGTGCAGTAACGAAACAATCCGAAACGCACGAAAACATGAGTTTAGGGTCCAATAGGGTGGATCGGGTGCGTTCGTTGCGAAAAATTCCGACGCGATTTTGTTGAACTTTTGCACTAATTGCACCAGTTCGGCCCCGTTTTGCACCGACTTTTGTGCAGTAACGAAACGGTCCGAAACGCACCAAACCATGAGTTTAGGTTCCAATGGGGTGGATCCGCTGCGTTCGTTGCGAAAAATTCCTATGCGACTTCGTTGCACCAACTTTTGCACAAATTGCACCAGTTCGGCCCCGTTTTGCACCGACTTTTGTGAAGTAACGATACGTTCCGAAACGCACCAAAACAAGAGTTTAGGGTCCAATGGGGTGGATCGGGTGCGTTCGTTGTGAAAAATTCCGACGTGACTTCGTTAACTTTTGCACTAATTTGCTCTAGTTCGGCCCTGTTTTGCACCGACTTTCGTGCAGTAACGATACATTCCGAAACGCACTGAAACATGAGTTTAGGGTCCAATCGGATGGATCCGGTGCGTTCGTTGCAAAAAATTCCGACGTGACTTGTTGCACGAACTTTTTGCAATAATTGCAACAGTTCGTCTCCGTTTTGCACCGACTTTCGTGCAGTAACGATACGTTCGGAAACGCACCAAAACATGAGTTTAGGGTCCAATAGGGTGGATCGGGTGCGTTCGTTGCGAAAAATTCCGACGCGATTTTATTGAACTTTTGCACTAATTGCACCAGTTCGGCCCCGTTTTGCACCGACTTTCGTGCAGTAACGAAACGGTCCGAAACGCACCAAACCATGAGTTTAGGTTCCAATGGGATGGATCCGGTGCGTTCGTTGCGAAAAATTCCTATGCGACTTCGTTGCACCAACTTTTGCACAAATTGCACCAGTTCGGCCCTGTTTTGCACCGACTTTTGTGAAGTAACGATACGTTCCGAAACGCACCAAAACATGAGTTTAGGGTCCAATGGGGTGGATCAGGTGCGTTTGTTGCAAAAAATTCCGACGCGACTTGTTGCACGAACTTTTTGCACTAATTGCAACAGTTCGTCTCCGTTTTGCACCGACTTTCGTGCAGTAACGATACGTTCAGAAATGCACCAAAATATGAGTTTAGGGTCCAATAGGGTGGATTTGGTGCGTTCGTTGGAAAAAATTCCGACGCGACTTGTTGCACGAACTTTTGCACTAATTGCACCAGTTCGGCCCTGTTTTGCACCGACTTTTGTGAAGTAACAATACGTTCCGAAACGCACCAAAACATGAGTTTAGGGTCCAATGGGGTGGACCAGGTGCGTTTGTTGCAAAAATTCAGATGCCACTTCGTTGCATGAACTTTTGCACTAATTGCATCAGTTCGGCCATGTTTTGCACTGACTTTCGTGCAGTAACGAAACAATCCGAAACGCACCAAAACATGACTTTAGGGTCCAATAGGGTGGATTGGGTCCTTTCGTTGCGAACAATTCCGACGTGACTTCGTTGAACTTTTGCACTAATTGCTCCAGTTCGGCCCTGTTTTGCACTAACTTTCGTGCAGTAATGATACAATCCGAAACGCACCAAAACATGAGTTTAGGTTCCAATGGGGTGGATCCGGTGCGTTCGTTGCGAAAAATTCCTATGCGACTTCGTTGCACGAACTTTTGCACAAATTGCACAGTTCGGCCCGTTTTGCACCGACTTTCGTGCAGTAACGATACGTTCGGAAATGCACCAAAATATGAGTTTAGGGTCCAATAGGGTGGATTAGGTGCGTTCGTTGCGAAAAATTCAAACGCGACTTGTTGCACGAACTTTTGCACTAATTGCACCAGTTCGGCCCTGTTTTGCACCGACTTTCGTGCAGTAACGA
>CM064062.1:25342925-25373267 GCA_032594955.1 Panicum miliaceum
ACTTCGTTGCACGAACTTTTGCACTAATTGCACCAGTTCGGCCCATTTTGCACCGACTTTTGTGAAGTAACGATACGTTCCGAAACGCACCAAAACATGAGTTTAGGGTCCAATGGGGTGGACCGGTGCGTTTGTTGCAAAAATTCAGACGCGACTTCGTTGCATGAACTTTTGCACTAATTGCACCACTTCGGCCATGTTTTGCACAGACTTTCATGCAGTAACGAAACAATCCGAAACGCACCAAAACATGACTTTAGGGGTCCAATACGGTGGATCGGGTCCTTTCTTTGCGAAAAATTCCGACGTGACTTCGTTGAACTTTTGCACTAATTGTTCCAGTTCAGCCCTGTTTTGCACTAACTTTCGTGCAGTAATGATACAATCCGAAACGCACCAAAACATGAGTTTAGGGTCCAATGGGGTGGATCCGGTGCGTTCGTTGCAAAAAATTCCGACGCGACTTCGGTGCACGAACTTTTGCACTAATTGCACCAGTTCGTCCCCGTTTTGCATCGACTTTCGTGCAGTAATGATACGTTCTGAAACGCACCAAAATATGAGTTCAGGGTGCAATGGGGTGGACAAGGTGCGTTCGTTGCAAAAATTCAGCCGTGACTTCGTTGCATGAACTTTTGCACTAATTGCACTTGTTCGGCCGTATTTTGCACCGACTTTCGTGCCGTAACGAAACAATCCAAAACGCACCAAAAAAATGAGTTGAGGGTACAGTAGGGTGGATCGGGTGCGTTCGTTGCGAAAAATTCCGATACGTTCCGAAACGCACCAAAACATGAGTTTAGGGTCCAATGGGGTGGATCAGGTGCGTTCGTTGCAAAAAATTCCGACGCGAATTGTTGCACGAACTTTTGCACTAATTGCACCAGTTCGGCCCTGTTTTGCACCGACTTTCGTGCAGTAACGAAACAGTCCGAAATGGACCAAAAACATAAGTTTAGGTTCCAATGGCATGGATCGGGTGCGTTCGTTCTGAAAAATTCCGACGCGATTTCGTTGAACTTTTGCACTAATTGCACTAGTTCGGCCCCCTTTTGCACCGACTTTTCGTGCAGTAACGAAACGGTCCGAAACGCACCAAACCATGAGTTTAGGTTCCAATGGGGTGGATCCGGTGCGTTCGTTGCGAAAAATTCCTAAGCGACTTCGTTGCACGAACTTTTGCACAAATTTCACCAGTTCGGCCCCGTTTTGCACCGACTTTTGTGAAGTAACGATACGTTCCGAAACGCACCAAAACATGAGTTTAGGGTCCAATGGGGTGGATCAGGGGTGCGTTCGTTGCAAAAAATTCCGACGCGACTTGTTGCACGAACTTTTTGCACTAATTGCACCAGTTCGTCTCCGTTTTGCACCGACTTTCGTGCAGTAACGATACGTTCGGAAATGCACCAAAATATGAGTTTAGGGTTCAATAGGGTGGATTCGGTGCGTTCGTTGCAAAAAATTCCGACGCGACTTGTTGCACGAACTTTTGCACTAATTGCACCAGTTCGACCCTGTTTCGCACCCGACTTTCGTGCAGTAACGAAACGGTCCGAAATGCACCAAAACATAAGTTTAGGTTCCAATGGCGTGGATCGGATGCGTTCGTTGCGAAAATATCCGACGCGACTTCGTTGCACGAACTTTTGCACTAATTGCACCAGTTCGGCCCGTTTTCCACCGACTTTTGTGAAGTAACGATACGTTCCGAAACGCACCAAAACATGAGTTCAGGGTGCAATGGAGTGGACCAGGTGCGTTCGTTGCAAAAATTCAGCCGTGACTTCGTTGCATGAACTTTTGCACTAATTGGCACCAGTTCGGCCGTATTTTGCACCGACTATCATGCAGTAACGAAACAATCCGAAACGCACCAAAACATGAGTTTAGGGTCCAGTAGGGGTGGATCGGGTGCGTTCGTTGCGAAAAATTCCAACGCGACTTCGTTGAACTTTTGCACTAATTTGCACCAGTTCGGCCCCATTTTGCACCGACTTTCGTTGCAGTAACGAAACGGTCCGAAACGCACCAAACCATAAGTTTAGGGTCCAATGGGGGTGGATCCGGGTGCGTTCGTTACGAAAAATTCCTATGCGACTTCGTTGCACGAACTTTTGCACAAATTGCACCAGTTCGGCAACGTTTTGCACCGACTTTTGTGAAGTAACGATGCGTTCCGAAATGCACCAAAACATGAGTTTAGGGTCCAATGGGGTGGATCGGGTGCGTTCGTTGCAAAAAATTCCGACGCGACTTGTTGCACGAACTTTTGCACTAATTGCACCAGTTCGGCCCTGTTTTGCACCGACTTTCGTGCAGTAACGAAACGGACCAAAATGCACAAAAACATGAGTTTGGAATCCAATGCCGTGGATAGGGTGCGTAGGTTGCAAAATTCAGACGCGACTTTGTTGCATGAACTTTTGCACCAATTGCACCAGTTCGTCCCCGTTTTGCACCGACATTCGTGCAGTAAGGATACGTTCTGAAACGCACCAAAATATGAGTTCAGGGTGCAATGGGGTGGACCAGGTGCGTTCGTTGCAAAAATTCAACCGTGACTTCGTTGCATGAACTTTTGCACTAATTGCACCTGTTCGGCCGTATTTTGCACCGACTTTCGTGTCGAGTAACGAAACAATCCAAAACGCACCAAAACATGAGGATCGGGTGCGTTCGTTGCGAAAAATTCCGACGCGATTTTATTGAACTTTTGCACTAATTGCACTAGTTCGGCCCCGTTTTGCACCGACTTTTGTGCAGTAACGAAACGGTCCGAAACGCACCAAACCATGAGTTTAGGTTCCAATGGGGTGGATCCGGTGCGTTCGTTGCGAAAAATTCCTATGCGACTTCGTTGCACGAACTTTTGCACAAATTGCACCAGTTCGGCCCCGTTTTGCACCGACTTTTGTGAAGTAACGATACGTTCCGAAACGCACCAAAACATGAGTTTAGGGTCCAATGGGGTGGATCGGGGTGCGTTCGTTGCGAAAAATTCGACGTGACTTCGTTAAACTTTTGCACTAATTGCTCTAGTTCGGCCCTGTTTTTGCACCGACTTTCGTGCAGTAACGATACATTCCGAAACGCACTGAAACATGAGTTTAGGGTCCAATGGGGTGGATCCGGTGCGTTCGTTGCAAAAAATTCCGACGCGACTTCGGTGCACGAACTTTTGCACCAATTGCACCAGTTCGTGCCCCTTTTGCACCGACTTTCGTGCAGTAACGATACGTTCTGAAACGCACCAAAATATGAGTTTAGGGTCCAATAGGGTGGATTAGGTGCGTTCGTTGCGAAAAATTCCGACGCGACTTGTTGCACGAACTTTTTGCACTAATTGCACCAGTTCGGCCCTGTTTTGCACTCGACTTTCGTGCAGTAACGAAACGGTCCGAAATGCACCAAAATTATAGTTTAGGTCCAATGGCGTGGATTAGGTGCGTTCGTTGCGAAAAATTCCGACGCGATTTCGTTGAACTTTTGCACTAATTGCACCAGTTCGGCCCCCTTTTGCACCGACTTTCGTGCAGTAACGAAACGGTCCTGAAACGCACCAAACCATGAATTTAGGTTCCAATGGGGTGGATCCGGTGCGTTCGTTGCGAAAAATTCCTAAGCGACTTCGTTGCACGAACTTTTGCAAAAATTCCACCAGTTCGGCCCCGTTTTGCACCGACTTTTGTGAAGTAACGATACGTTCCGAAACGCACCAAAACATGAGTTTAGGGTCCAATGGGGTGGATCAGGTGCGTTCGTTGCAAAAAATTCCGACACGACTTGTTGCAAGAACTTTTTGCACTAATTGCACCAGTTCGTCTCCGTTTTGCACCGACTTTCGTGCAGTAACGATACGTTCGGAAATGCTCCAAAATATGAGTTTAGGGTCCAATAGGGTGGATTAGGTGCGTTCGTTGCAAAAAATTCCGATGCGACTTGTTGCACGAACTTTTGCACTAATTGCACCAGTTCGACCCTGTTTCGCACCGACTTTCGTGCAGTAACGAAACGGTCCGAAATGCACCAAAACATAAGTTTAGGTTCCAATGGCGTGGATCGGATGCGTTCGTTGCGAAAATATCCGACGCGACTTCTTTGCACGAACTTTTGCACTAATTGCACCAGTTCGGCCCGTTTTGCACCGACTTTTGTGAAGTAACGATACGTTCCGAAACGCACCAAAACATGAGTTTAGGGTCCAATGGGGTGGACCAGGTGCGTTTGTTGCAAAAATTCAGAAGCGACTTCGTTGCACGAAACTTTTTGCACTAATTGCACCAGTTCGTCCCCATTTTGCACCGACTTTCGTGCAGTAACGATACGTTCTGAAACGCACCAAAATATGATTTCAGGGTGCAATGGAGTGGACCAGGTGCGTTCGTTGCAAAAATTCAGCCGTGACTTCGTTGCATGAACTTTTGCACTAATTGCACCAGTTCGGCCGTATTTTGCACCGACTATCGTGCAGTAACGAAACAATCCGAAACGCACCAAAACATGAGTTTAGGGTCCAGTAGGGTGGATCGGGTGCGTTCGTTGCGAAAAATTCCAACGCGACTTCGTTGAACTTTTGCACTAATTTGCACCAGTTCGGCCCCATTTTGCACCAACTTTCGTGCATAGTAGTAACGAAACGGTCCGAAACGCACCAAACCATAAGTTTAGGGTCCAATGGGGTGGATCCGGTGCGTTCGTTACGAAAAATTCCTATGCGACTTCGTTGCACGAACTTTTGCACAAATTGCACCAGTTCGGCAACGTTTTGCACCGACTTTTGTGAAGTAACGATGCGTTCCGAAATGCACCAAAACATGAGTTTAGGGTCCAATGGGGTGGATCGGGTGCGTTCGTTGCAAAAAATTCCGACGCGACTTGTTGCACGAACTTTTGCACTAATTGCACCAGTTCGGCCCTGTTTTGCACCGACTTTCGTGCAGTAACGAAACGGACCGAAATGCATAAAAACATGAGTTTGGATTCCAATGCCGTGGATAGCGTGCGTAGGCTGCAAAAATTCAGACGCGACTTTGTTGCATGAACTTTTGCACCAATTGCACCAGTTCATCCCCGTTTTGCACCGACTTTCGTGCAGTAACGATACGTTCTGAAACGCACCAAAATATGAGTTCAGGGTGCGTTCGTTGCAAAAATTCAACCGTGACTTCGTTGCATGAACTTTTGCACTAATTGCACCTGTTCGGCCGTATTTTGCACCGACTTTCGTGCAGTAACGAAACAATCCAAAACGCACGAGTTTAGGGTCCAATACTGTGGATCGGGTGCGTTCGTTGCGAAAAATTCCGACGCGATTTTGTTGAACTTTTGCACTAATTGCACTAGTTCGGCCCCCGTTTTGCACCGACTTTTGTGCAGTAACGAAACGGTCCGAAACGCACCAAACCATGAGTTTAGGTTCCAATGGGGTGGATCCGGTGCGTTCGTTGCGAAAAATTCCTATGCGACTTCGTTGCACCAACTTTTGCACAAATTGCACCAGTTCGGCCCCGTTTTGCACCGAGTTTTGTGAAGTAACGATACGTTCCGAAACGCACCAAAACATGAGTTTAGGGTCCAATGGGGTGGATCGGGTGCGTTCGTTGCGAAAAATTCCGACGTGACTTCGTTAAACTTTTGCACTAATTGCTCTAGTTCGGCCATGTTTTGCACCGACTTTCGTGCAGTAACGATACATTCCGAAACGCACTGAAACATGAGTTTAGGGTCCAATGGGGTGGATCCGGTGCGTTCGTTGCAAAAAATTCCAACGCGACTTCGGTGCACGAACTTTTGCACCAATTGCACCAGTTCGTGCCCCTTTTGCACCGACTTTCGTGCAGTAACGATACGTTCTGAAACGCACCAAAATATGAGTTGAGGGTGCAATGGGGGTGGACTAGGTGCGTTCGTTGCAAAAATTCAGCCGCGACTTCGTTGCATGAACTTTTGCACTAATGGCACCAGTTCGGCTGTATTTTGCACCGACTTTCGTGCAGTAACGAAACAATCCGAAACGCACCAAAACATGAGTTTAGGGTCCAATAGGGTGGATCGGGTGCGTTCGTTGCGAAAAATTCCGACGCGACTTCGTTGCACGAACTTTTGCACTAATTGCACCAGTTCGGCCCGTTTTGCACCGACTTTTGTGAAGTAACGATATGTTCCGAAACGCACCAAAACATGAGTTTAGGGTCCAATGGGGTGGATCAGGTGCGTTCGTTGCAAAAAATTCCGACGCGAATTGTTGTACGAACTTTTGCACTAATTGCACCAGTTCCCAGTTCGGCCCTGTTTTGCACCGACTTTCGTGCAGTAACGAAACGGTCCGAAATGGACCAAAACATAAGTTTAGGTTCCAATGGCATGGATCGGGTGCGTTCGTTGTGAAAAATTCCGACGCGATTTCGTTGAACTTTTGCACTAATTGCACCAGTTCGGCCCCCTTTTGCACCGACTTTCGTGCAGTAACGAAACGGTCCGAAACGCACCAAACCATGAGTTTAGGTTCCAATGGGGTGGATCCGGTGCGTTCGTTGCGAAAAATTCCTATGCGACTTCATTGCACGAACTTTTGCACAAATTGCACCAGTTCGGCCCTGTTTTGCACCGACTTTTGTGAAGTAACGATACGTTCCGAAACGCACCAAAACATGAGTTTAGGGTCCAATGGGGTGGATCGGGTGCGTTCGTTGCAAAAAATTCCGACGCGACTTGTTGCACGAACTTTTGCACTAATTGCACCAGTTCGGCCCTGTTTTGCACTGACTTTCGTGCAGTAACGAAACGGACGGAAATGCACAAAAACATGAGTTTGGATTCCAATGCCGTGGATAGGGTGCGTAGGTTGCAAAAATTCAGACACGACTTTGTTGCATGAACTTTTGCACCAATTGCACCAGTTCGTCCCCGTTTTGCACCGACTTTCGTGCAGTAACGATACGTTCTGAAACGCACCAAAATATGAGTTCAGGGTGCAATGGGGTGGACCAGGTGCGTTCGTTGCAAAAATTCAACCGTGACTTCGTTGCATGAACTTTTGCACTAATTGCACCTGTTCGGCCGTATTTTGCACCGACTTTCGTGCAGTAACGAAACAATCCAAAACGCACCAAAACATGAGTTTAGGGTCCAATAGTGTGGATCGGGTGCGTTCGTTGCGAAAAATTCCGACGCGATTTTGTTGAACTTTTGCACTAATTGCACCAGTTCGGCCCCGTTTTGCATCGACTTTCGTGCAGTAACGAAAGGGTCCGAAACGCACCAAACCATGAGTTTAGGTTCCAATGGCGTGGATCCGCTGCGTTCGTTGCGAAAAATTCCTATGCGACTTCGTTGCACGAACTTTTGCACAAATTGCACCAGTTCGGCCCCGTTTTGCACCGACTTTTGTGAAGTAACGATACGTTCCGAAACGCACCAAAACATGAGTTTAGGGTCCAATGGGGTGGATCGGGTGCGTTCGTTGCGAAAAATTCCGACGTGACTTCGTTAAACTTTTGCACTAATTGCTCTAGTTCGGCCCTGTTTTGCACCGACATTCGTGCAGTAACGATACATTCCGAAACGCACTGAAACATGAGTTTAGGGTCCAATGGGGTGGATCCGGTGCGTTCGTTGCGAAAAATTCCTATGCGACTTCGTTGCACGAACTTTTGCACAAATTCCACCAGTTCGGCCCCGTTTTGCACCGACTTTTGTGAAGTAACGATACGTTCCAAAACGCACCAAAATACGAGTTTAGGGTCCAATAGGGTGGATTAGGTGCGTTCGTTGCGAAAAATTCCGACGCGACTTGTTGCACGAACTTTGTGCACTAATTGCACCAGTTCGGCCCTGTTTTGCACCGACTTTCATGCAGTAACGAAACGGTCCGAAATGCACCAAAATATGAGTTTAGGTTCCAATGGCGTGGATTAGGTGCGTTCGTTGCGAAAAATTCCGACGCGATTTCGTTGAACTTTTGCAGTAATTGCACCAGTTCGGCCCCCTTTTGCACCGACTTTCGTGCAGTAACGAAACGGTCTGAAACGCACCAAACCATGAGTTTAGGTTCCAATGGCGTGGATCGGATGCGTTCGTTACGAAAAATTCCTATGCGACTTCGTTGCACGAACTTTTCCACTAATTGCACCAGTTCGGCCCCGTTTTGCACCGACTTTTGTGAAGTAACGATACGTTCCGAAACGCACCAAAACATGAGTTTAGGGTCCAATGGGGTGGATCAGGTGCGTTCGTTGCAAAAAATTCCGACGCGAATTGTTGCACGAACTTTTGCACTAATTGCACCAGTTCGGCCCTGTTTTGCACCGACTTTCGTGCAGTAACGAAACGGACGGAAATGCACAAAAACATGAGTTTGGATTCCAATGCCATGGATAGGGTGCGTAGGTTGCAAAAATTCAGACGCGACTTTGTTGCATGAACTTTTGCACCAATTGCACCAGTTCGTCCCCGTTTTCCAACGACTTTCGTGCAGTAACGATACGTTCTGAAACGCACCAAAATATGAGTTCAGGGTGCAATGGGGTGGACCAGGTGCGTTCGTTGCAAAAATTCAACCGTGACTTCGTTGCATGAACTTTTGCACTAATTGCACCTGTTCGGCCGTATTTTGCACCGACTTTCGTGCAGTAACGAAACAATCCGAAACGCACGAAAACATGAGTTTAGGGTCCAATAGGGTGGATCGGGTGCGTTCGTTGCGAAAAATTCCGACGCGATTTCGTTGAACTTTTGCACTAATTTGCACCAGTTCGGCCCCGTTTTGCACCGACTTTTGTGAAGTAACGATACGTTCCGAAACGCACCAAAACATGAGTTTAGGGTCCAATGGGGTGGATCGGGTGCGTTCGTTGCGAAAAATTCCGACGTGACTTCGTTAAACTTTTGCACTAATTGCTCTAGTTCGGCCCTGTTTTGCACCGACTTTCGTGCAGTAACGATACATTCCGAAACGCACTGAAACATGAGTTTAGGGTCCAATGGGGTGGATCCGGTGCGTTCGTTACGAAAAATTCCTATGCGACTTCGTTGCACGAACTTTTGCACAAATTCCACCAGTTCGGCCCCGTTTTGAACCGACTTTTGTGAAGTAATGATACGTTCCAAAACACACCAAAATACGAGTTTAGGGTCCAATAGGGTGGATTAGGTGCGTTCGTTGCGAAAAATTCCGACGCGACTTGTTGCACGAACTTTGTGCACTAATTGCACCAGTTCGGCCCTGTTTTGCACCGACTTTCGTGCAGTAAAGAAACGGTCCGAAATGCACCAAAATATGAGTTTCGGTTCCAATGGCGTGGATTAGGTGCGTTCGTTGCGAAAAATTCCGACGCGATTTCGTTGAACTTTTGCACTAATTGCACCAGTTCGGCCCCCTTTTGCACCGACTTTCGTGCAGTAACGAAACGGTCTGAAACGCACCAAACCATGAGTTTAGGTTCCAATGGCGTGGATCGGATGCGTTCGTTACGAAAAATTCCTATGCGACTTCGTTGCACGAACTTTTCCACTAATTGCACCAGTTCGGCCCCGTTTTGCACCGACTTTTGTGAAGTAACGATACGTTCCGAAACGCACCAAAACATGAGTTTAGGGTCCAATGGGGTGGATCAGGTGCGTTCGTTGCAAAAAATTCCGACGCGAATTGTTGCACGAACTTTTGCACTAATTGCACCAGTTCGGCCCTGTTTTGCACCGACTTTTGTGCAGTAACGAAACGGTCCGAAATGGACCAAAACATAAGTTTAGGTTCCAATGGCGTGGATCGGGTGCGTTCGTTATGAAAAATTCCGACGCGATTTCGTTGAACTTTTGCACTAATTGCACCAGTTCGGCCCCCTTTTGCACCGACTTTCGTGCAGTAACGAAACGGTCCGAAACGCACCAAACCATGAGTTTAGGTTCCAATGGGGTGGATCCGGTGCGTTCGTTGCGAAAAATTCCTAAGCGACTTCGTTGCACGAACTTTTGCACAAATTCCACCAGTTCGGCCCCGTTTTGCACCGACTTTTATGAAGTAACGATACGTTCCGAAACGCACCAAAACATGAGTTTAGGGTCCAATGGGGTGGATCAGGTGCGTTCGTTGCAAAAAATTCCGACGCGACTTGTTGCATGAACTTTTTGCACTAATTGCACCAGTTCGTCTCCGTTTTGCACCGACTTTCGTGCAGTAACGATACGTTCGGAAATGCACCAAAATATGAGTTTAGGGTCCAATAGGGTGGATTAGGTGCGTTCGTTGCAAAAAATTCCGACGCGACTTGTTGCACGAACTTTTGCACTAATTGCACCAGTTCGACCCTGTTTCGCACCGACTTTCGTGCAGTAACGAAACGGTCCGAAATGCACCAAAACATAAGTTTAGGTTCCAATGGCGTGGATCGGATGCGTTCGTTGCGAAAATATCCGACGCGACTTCGTTGCACGAACTTTTGCACTAATTGCACCAGTTCGGCCCGTTTTGCACCGACTTTTGTGAAGTAACGTTACGTTCCGAAACGCACCAAAACATGAGTTTAGGGTCCAATGGGGTGGACCAGGTGCGTTTGTTGCAAAAATTCAGAAGCGACTTCGTTGCACGAACTTTTGCACTAATTGCACCAGTTCGTCCCCGTTTTGCACCGACTTTCGTGCAGTAACGAAACGGTCCGAAACGCACCAAACCATAAGTTTAGGGTCCAATGGGGTGGATCCGGTGCGTTCGTTACGAAAAATTCCTATGCGACTTCGTTGCACGAACTTTTGCACAAATTGCACCAGTTCGGCAACGTTTTGCACCGACTTTTGTGAAGTAACGATGGGTTCCGAAACTCACCAAAACATGAGTTTAGGGTCCAATGGGGTGGATCGGGTGCGTTCGTTGTGAAAAATTCCGACGCGATTTCGTTGAACTTTTGCACTAATTGCACCAGTTCGGCCCCCTTTTGCACCGACTTTCGTGCAGTAACGAAACGGTCCGAAACGCACCAAACCATGAGTTTAGGTTCCAATGGGGTGGATCCGGTGCGTTCGTTGCGAAAAATTCCTAAGCGACTTCGTTGCACGAACTTTTGCACAAATTCCACCAGTTCGGCCCCCTTTTGCACCGACTTTCGTGCAGTAACGAAACGGTCCGAAACGCACCAAACCATGAGTTTAGGTTCCAATGGGGTGGATCCGGTGCGTTCGTTGCGAAAAATTCCTATGCGACTTCGTTGCACGAACTTTTGCACAAATTGCACCAGTTCGGCCCCGTTTTGCACCGACTTTTGTGAAGTAACGATACGTTCCGAAACGCACCAAAACATGAGTTTAGGGTCCAATGGGGTGGATCGGGTGCGTTCGTTGCAAAAAATTCCGACGCGACTTGTTGCACGAACTTTTGCACTAATTGCACCAGTTCGGCCCTGTTTTGCACTGACTTTCGTGCAGTAACGAAACGGACGGAAATGCACAAAAACATGAGTTTGGATTCCAATGCCGTGGATAGGGTGCGTAGGTTGCAAAAATTCAGACACGACTTTGTTGCATGAACTTTTGCACCAATTGCACCAGTTCGTCCCCGTTTTGCACCGACTTTCGTGCAGTAACGATACGTTCTGAAACGCACCAAAATATGAGTTCAGGGTGCAATGGGGTGGACCAGGTGCGTTCGTTGCAAAAATTCAACCGTGACTTCGTTGCATGAACTTTTGCACTAATTGCACCTGTTCGGCCGTATTTTGCACCGACTTTCGTGCAGTAACGAAACAATCCGAAACGCACCAAAACATGAGTTTAGGGTCCAATAGTGTGGATCGGGTGCGTTCGTTGCGAAAAATTCCGACGCGATTTTGTTGAACTTTTGCGCTAATTGCACCAGTTCGGCCCCGTTTTGCATCGACTTTCGTGCAGTAACGAAAGGGTCCGAAACGCACCAAACCATGAGTTTAGGTTCCAATGGCGTGGATCCGCTGCGTTCGTTGCGAAAAATTCCTATGCGACTTCGTTGCACGAACTTTTGCACAAATTGCACCAGTTCGGCCCCGTTTTGCACCGACTTTTGTGAAGTAACGATACGTTCCGAAACGCACCAAAACATGAGTTTAGGGTCCAATGGGGTGGATCGGGTGCGTTCGTTGCGAAAAATTCCGACGTGACTTCGTTAAACTTTTGCACTAATTGCTCTAGTTCGGCCCTGTTTTGCACCGACATTCGTGCAGTAACGATACATTCCGAAACGCACTGAAACATGAGTTTAGGGTCCAATGGGGTGGATCCGGTGCGTTCGTTGCGAAAAATTCCTATGCGACTTCGTTGCACGAACTTTTGCACAAATTCCACCAGTTCGGCCCCGTTTTGCACCGACTTTTGTGAAGTAACGATACGTTCCAAAACGCACCAAAATACGAGTTTAGGGTCCAATAGGGTGGATTAGGTGCGTTCGTTGCGAAAAATTCCGACGCGACTTGTTGCACGAACTTTATGCACTAATTGCACCAGTTCGGCCCTGTTTTGCATCGACTTTCGTGCAGTAACGAAACGGTCCGAAATGCACCAAAACATGAGTTTAGGTTCCAATGCCGTGGATCGGGTGCGTTCGTTGCAAAAATTCAGACGCGACTTTGTTGCATGAACTTTTGCACTAATTGCACGAGTTCGTCCCCGTTTTGCACCGACTTTCGTGCAGTAACGATACCTTCTGAAACGCACCAAAATATGAGTTTAGGGTCCAATGGGGTGGATCCGGTGCGTTCGTTGCAAAAAATTCCGACGCGACTTCGTTGCACGAACTTTTGCACTAATTGCACCAGTTCGGCCCTGTTTTGCACCGACTTTCGTGCAGTAACGAAACGGTCCGAAATGGACCAAAACATAAGTTTAGGTTCCAATGGCGTGGATCGGGTGCGTTCGTTATGAAAAATTCCGACGCGATTTCGTTGAACTTTTGCACTAATTGCACCAGTTCGGCCCCCTTTTGCACCGACTTTCGTGCAGTAACGAAACGGTCCGAAATGCACCAAACCATGAGTTTAGGTTCCAATGGGGTGGATCCGGTGCGTTCGTTGCGAAAAATTCCTAAGCGACTTCGTTGCACGAACTTTTGCACAAATTCCACCAGTTCGGCCCCGTTTTGCACCGACTTTTATGAAGTAACGATACGTTCCGAAACGCACCAAAACATGAGTTTAGGGTCCAATGGGGTGGATCAGGTGCGTTCGTTGCAAAAAATTCCGACGCGACTTGTTGCACGAACTTTTTGCACTAATTGCACCAGTTCGTCTCCGTTTTGCACCGACTTTCGTGCAGTAACGATACGTTCGGAAATGCACCAAAATATGAGTTTAGGGTCCAATAGGGTGGATTAGGTGCGTTCGTTGCAAAAAATTCCGACGCGACTTGTTGCACGAACTTTTGCACTAATTGCACCAGTTCGACCCTGTTTCGCACCGACTTTCGTGCAGTAACGAAACGGTCCGAAATGCACCAAAACATAAGTTTAGGTTCCAATGGCGTGGATCGGATGCGTTCGTTGCGAAAATATCCGACGCGACTTCGTTGCACGAACTTTTGCACTAATTGCACCAGTTCGGCCCGTTTTGCACCGACTTTTGTGAAGTAACGTTACGTTCCGAAACGCACCAAAACATGAGTTTAGGGTCCAATGGGGTGGACCAGGTGCGTTTGTTGCAAAAATTCAGAAGCGACTTCGTTGCACGAACTTTTGCACTAATTGCACCAGTTCGTCCCCATTTTGCACCGACTTTCGTGCAGTAACGAAACGGTCCGAAACGCACCAAACCATAAGTTTAGGGTCCAATGGGGTGGATCCGGTGCGTTCGTTACGAAAAATTCCTATGCGACTTCGTTGCACGAACTTTTGCACAAATTGCACCAGTTCGGCAACGTTTTGCACCGACTTTTGTGAAGTAACGATGGGTTCCGAAACTCACCAAAACATGAGTTTAGGGTCCAATGGGGTGGATCGGGTGCGTTCGTTGTGAAAAATTCCGACGCGATTTCGTTGAACTTTTGCACTAATTGCACCAGTTCGGCCCCCTTTTGCACCGACTTTCGTGCAGTAACGAAACGGTCCGAAACGCACCAAACCATGAGTTTAGGTTCCAATGGGGTGGATCCGGTGCGTTCGTTGCGAAAAATTCCTAAGCGACTTCGTTGCACGAACTTTTGCACAAATTCCACCAGTTCGGCCCCCTTTTGCACCGACTTTCGTGCAGTAACGAAACGGTCCGAAACGCACCAAACCATGAGTTTAGGTTCCAATGGGGTGGATCCGGTGCGTTCGTTGCGAAAAATTCCTATGCGACTTCGTTGCACGAACTTTTGCACAAATTGCACCAGTTCGGCCCCGTTTTGCACCGACTTTTGTGAAGTAACGATACGTTCCGAAACGCACCAAAACATGAGTTTAGGGTCCAATGGGGTGGATCGGGTGCGTTCGTTGCAAAAAATTCCGACGCGACTTGTTGCACGAACTTTTGCACTAATTGCACCAGTTCGGCCCTGTTTTGCACTGACTTTCGTGCAGTAACGAAACGGACGGAAATGCACAAAAACATGAGTTTGGATTCCAATGCCGTGGATAGGGTGCGTAGGTTGCAAAAATTCAGACACGACTTTGTTGCATGAACTTTTGCACCAATTGCACCAGTTCGTCCCCGTTTTGCACCGACTTTCGTGCAGTAACGATACGTTCTGAAACGCACCAAAATATGAGTTCAGGGTGCAATGGGGTGGACCAGGTGCGTTCGTTGCAAAAATTCAACCGTGACTTCGTTGCATGAACTTTTGCACTAATTGCACCTGTTCGGCCGTATTTTGCACCGACTTTCGTGCAGTAACGAAACAATCCAAAACGCACCAAAACATGAGTTTAGGGTCCAATAGTGTGGATCGGGTGCGTTTGTTGCGAAAAATTCCGACGCGATTTTGTTGAACTTTTGCACTAATTGCACCAGTTCGGCCCCGTTTTGCATCGACTTTCGTGCAGTAACGAAAGGGTCCGAAACGCACCATACCATGAGTTTAGGTTCCAATGGCGTGGATCCGCTGCGTTCGTTGCGAAAAATTCCTATGCGACTTCGTTGCACGAACTTTTGCACAAATTGCACCAGTTCGGCCCCGTTTTGCACCGACTTTTGTGAAGTAACGATACGTTCCGAAACGCACCAAAACATGAGTTTAGGGTCCAATGGGGTGGATCGGGTGCGTTCGTTGCGAAAAATTCCGACGTGACTTCGTTAAACTTTTGCACTAATTGCTCTAGTACTTTTTATACTTTTTTTTTTTTTTTTTTTTTTACTTTTTTTTTTATTGTTTTTTTTTTTTTTTTTTTTACTTTGTTTTTTTTTTTTTTTTTTTTTTTTTTATTTTTTTTTTTTTTTTTTTTTTTTTTTTACTTTTTTTTTTTTTTTCTTTTTTTTTTTTACTTTTTTTTTTTTTTTTTTTGTGAAGTAACGATACGTTCCAAAACGCACCAAAATACGAGTTTAGGGTCCAATAGGGTGGATTAGGTGCGTTCGTTGCGAAAAATTCCGACGCGACTTGTTGCACGAACTTTGTGCACTAATTGCACCAGTTCGGCCCTGTTTTGCACCGACTTTCATGCAGTAATGAAACGGTCCGAAATGCACCAAAATATGAGTTTAGGTTCCAATGGCGTGGATTAGGTGCGTTCGTTGCGAAAAATTCCGACGCGATTTCGTTGAACTTTTGCAGTAATTGCACCAGTTCGGCCCCCTTTTGCACCGACTTTCGTGCAGTAACGAAACGGTCTGAAACGCACCAAACCATGAGTTTAGGTTCCAATGGCGTGGATCGGATGCGTTCGTTACGAAAAATTCCTATGCGACTTCGTTGCACGAACTTTTCCACTAATTGCACCAGTTCGGCCCCGTTTTGCACCGACTTTTGTGAAGTAACGATACGTTCCGAAACGCACCAAAACATGAGTTTAGGGTCCAATGGGGTGGATCAGGTGCGTTCGTTGCAAAAAATTCCGACGCGAATTGTTGCACGAACTTTTGCACTAATTGCACCAGTTCGGCCCTGTTTTGCACCGACTTTCGTGCAGTAACGAAACGGTCCGAAATGGACCAAAACATAAGTTTAGGTTCCAATGGCGTGGATCGGGTGCGTTCGTTATGAAAAATTCCGACGCGATTTCGTTGAACTTTTGCACTAATTGCACCAGTTCGGCCCCCTTTTGCACCGACTTTCGTGCAGTAACGAAACGGTCCGAAACGCACCAAACCATGAGTTTAGGTTCCAATGGGGTGGATCTGGTGCGTTCGTTGCGAAAAACTCCTAAGCGACTTCGTTGCACGAACTTTTGCACAAATTCCACCAGTTCGGCCCCGTTTTGCACCGACTTTTATGAAGTAACGATACGTTCCGAAACGCACCAAAACATGAGTTTAGGGTCCAATGAGGTGGATCAGGTGCGTTCGTTGCAAAAAATTCCGACGCGACTTGTTGCACGAACTTTTTGCACTAATTGCACCAGTTCATCTCCGTTTTGCACCGACTTTCGTGCAGTAACGATACGTTCGGAAATGCACCAAAATATGAGTTTAGGGTCCAATAGGGTGGATTAGGTGCGTTCGTTGCAAAAAATTCCGACGCGACTTGTTGCACGAACTTTTGCACTAATTGCACCAGTTCGACCCTGTTTCGCACCGACTTTCGTGCAGTAACGAAACGGTCCGAAATGCACCAAAACATAAGTTTAGGTTCCAATGGCGTGGATCGGATGCGTTCGTTGCGAAAATATCCGACGCGACTTCGTTGCACGAACTTTTGCACTAATTGCACCAGTTCGGCCCGTTTTGCACCGACTTTTGTGAAGTAACGATACGTTTCGAAACGCACCAAAACATGAGTTTAGGGTCCAATGGGGTGGACCAGGTGCGTTTGTTGCAAAAATTCAGAAGCGACTTCGTTGCACGAACTTTTGCACTAATTGCACCAGTTCGTCCCCGTTTTGCACCGACTTTCGTGCAGTAACGATACGTTCTGAAACGCACCAAAATATGAGTTCAGGGTGCAATGGAGTGGACCAGGTGCGTTCGTTGCAAAAATTCAGCCGTGACTTCGTTGCATGAACTTTTGCACTAATTGCACCAGTTCGGCCGTATTTTGCACCGACTATCGTGCAGTAACGAAACAATCCAAAACGCACCAAAACATGAGTTTAGGGTCCAGTAGGGTGGATCGGGTGCGTTTGTTGCGAAAAATTCCAACGCGACTTCGTTGAACTTTTGCACTAATTTGCACCAGTTCGGCCCCGTTTTGCACCGACTTTCGTGCAGTAACGAAACGGTCCGAAACGCACCAAACCATAAGTTTAGGGTCCAATGGGGTGGATCCGGTGCGTTCGTTACGAAAAATTCCTATGCGACTTCGTTGCACGAACTTTTGCACAAATTGCACCAGTTCGGCAACGTTTTGCACCGACTTTTGTGAAGTAACGATGCGTTCCGAAACTCACCAAAACATGAGTTTAGGGTCCAATGGGGTGGATCGGGTGCGTTCGTTGTGAAAAATTCCGACGCGATTTCGTTGAACTTTTGCACTAATTGCACCAGTTCGGCCCCCTTTTGCACCGACTTTCGTGCAGTAACGAAACGGTCCGAAACGCACCAAACCATGAGTTTAGGTTCCAATGGGGTGGATCCGGTGCGTTCGTTGCGAAAAATTCCTAAGCGACTTCGTTGCACGAACTTTTGCACAAATTCCACCAGTTCGGCCCCCTTTTGCACCGACTTTCGTGCAGTAACGAAACGGTCCGAAACGCACCAAACCATGAGTTTAGGTTCCAATGGGGTGGATCCGGTGCGTTCGTTGCGAAAAATTCCTATGCGACTTCGTTGCACGAACTTTTGCACAAATTGCACCAGTTCGGCCCCGTTTTGCACCGACTTTTGTGAAGTAACGATACGTTCCGAAACGCACCAAAACATGAGTTTAGGGTCCAATGGGGTGGATCGGGTGCGTTCGTTGCAAAAAATTCCGACGCGACTTGTTGCACGAACTTTTGCACTAATTGCACCAGTTCGGCCCTGTTTTGCACCGACTTTCGTGCAGTAACGAAACGGACGGAAATGCACAAAAACATGAGTTTGGATTCCAATGCCGTGGATAGGGTGCGTAGGTTGCAAAAATTCAGACACGACTTTGTTGCATGAACTTTTGCACCAATTGCACCAGTTCGTCCCCGTTTTGCACCGACTTTCGTGCAGTAACGATACGTTCTGAAACGCACCAAAATATGAGTTCAGGGTGCAATGGGGTGGACCAGGTGCGTTCGTTGCAAAAATTCAACCGTGACTTCGTTGCATGAACTTTTGCACTAATTGCACCTGTTCGGCCGTATTTTGCACCGACTTTCGTGCAGTAACGAAACAATCCGAAACGCACCAAAACATGAGTTTAGGGTCCAATAGTGTGGATCGGGTGCGTTCGTTGCGAAAAATTCCGACGCGATTTTGTTGAACTTTTGCGCTAATTGCACCAGTTCGGCCCCGTTTTGCATCGACTTTCGTGCAGTAACGAAAGGGTCCGAAACGCACCAAACCATGAGTTTAGGTTCCAATGGCGTGGATCCGCTGCGTTCGTTGCGAAAAATTCCTATGCGACTTCGTTGCACGAACTTTTGCACAAATTGCACCAGTTCGGCCCCGTTTTGCACCGACTTTTGTGAAGTAACGATACGTTCCAAAACGCACCAAAACATGAGTTTAGGGTCCAATGGGGTGGATCGGGTGCGTTCGTTGCGAAAAATTCCGACGTGACTTCGTTAAACTTTTGCACTAATTGCTCTAGTTCGGCCCTGTTTTGCACCGACTTTCGTGCAGTAACGATACATTCCGAAACGCACTGAAACATGAGTTTAGGGTCCAATGGGGTGGATCCGGTGCGTTCGTTGCGAAAAATTCCTATGCGACTTCGTTGCACGAACTTTTGCACAAATTCCACCAGTTCGGCCCCGTTTTGCACCGACTTTTGTGAAGTAACGATACGTTCCAAAACGCACCAAAATACGAGTTTAGGGTCCAATAGGGTGGATTAGGTGCGTTCGTTGCGAAAAATTCCGACGCGACTTGTTGCACGAACTTTGTGCACTAATTGCACCAGTTCGGCCCTGTTTTGCACCGACTTTCGTGCAGTAACGAAACGGTCCGAAATGCACCAAAATATGGGTTTAGGTTCCAATGGCGTGGATTAGGTGCGTTCGTTGCGAAAAATTCCGACGCGATTTCGTTGAACTTTTGCAGTAATTGCACCAGTTCGGCCCCCTTTTGCACCGACTTTCGTGCAGTAACGAAACGGTCGGAAACGCACCAAACCATGAGTTTAGGTTCCAATGGCGTGGATCGGATGCGTTCGTTACGAAAAATTCCTATGCGACTTCGTTGCACGAACTTTTCCACTAATTGCACCAGTTCGGCCCCGTTTTGCACCGACTTTTGTGAAGTAACGATACGTTCCGAAACGCACCAAAACATGAGTTTAGGGTCCAATGGGGTGGATCAGGTGCGTTCGTTGCAAAAAATTCCGACGCGAATTGTTGCACGAACTTTTGCACTAATTGCACCAGTTCGGCCCTGTTTTGCACCGACTTTCGTGCAGTAACGAAACGGTCCGAAATGGACCAAAACATAAGTTTAGGTTCCAATGGCGTGGATCGGGTGCGTTCGTTATGAAAAATTCCGACGCGATTTCGTTGAACTTTTGCACTAATTGCACCAGTTCGGCCCCCTTTTGCACCGACTTTCATGCAGTAACGAAACGGTCCGAAACGCACCAAACCATGAGTTTAGGTTCCAATGGGGTGGATCCGGTGCGTTCGTTGCGAAAAATTCCTAAGCGACTTCGTTGCACGAACTTTTGCACAAATTCCACCAGTTCGGCCCCGTTTTGCACCGACTTTTATGAAGTAACGATACGTTCCGAAACGCACCAAAACATGAGTTTAGGGTCCAATGGGGTGGATCAGGTGCGTTCGTTGCAAAAAATTCCGACGCGACTTGTTGCACGAACTTTTTGCACTAATTGCACCAGTTCATCTCCGTTTTGCACCGACTTTCGTGCAGTAACGATACGTTCGGAAATGAACCAAAATATGAGTTTAGGGTCCAATAGGGTGGATTAGGTGCGTTCGTTGCAAAAAATTCCGACGCGACTTGTTGCACGAACTTTTGCACTAATTGCACCAGTTCGACCCTGTTTCGCACCGACTTTCGTGCAGTAATGAAACGGTCCGAAATGCACCAAAACATAAGTTTAGGTTCCAATGGCGTGGATCGGATGCGTTCGTTGCGAAAATATCCGACGCGACTTCGTTGCACGAACTTTTGCACTAATTGCACCAGTTCGGCCCGTTTTGCACCGACTTTTGTGAAGTAACGATACGTTCCGAAACGCACCAAAACATGAGTTTAGGGTCCAATGGGGTGGACCAGGTGCGTTTGTTGCAAAAATTCAGAAGCGACTTCGTTGCACGAACTTTTGCACTAATTGCACCAGTTCGTCCCCGTTTTGCACCGACTTTCGTGCAGTAACGATACGTTCTGAAACGCACCAAAATATGAGTTCAGGGTGCAATGGAGTGGACCAGGTGCGTTCGTTGCAAAAATTCAGCCGTGACTTCGTTGCATGAACTTTTGCACTAATTGCACCAGTTCGGCCGTATTTTGCACCGACTATCGTGCAGTAACGAAACAATCCAAAACGCACCAAAACATGAGTTTAGGGTCCAGTAGGGTGGATCGGGTGCGTTCGTTGCGAAAAATTCCAACGCGACTTCGTTGAACTTTTGCACTAATTTGCACCAGTTCGGCCCCATTTTGCACCGACTTTCGTGCAGTAACGAAACGGTCCGAAACGCACCAAACCATAAGTTTAGGGTCCAATGGGGTGGATCCGGTGCGTTCGTTACGAAAAATTCCTATGCGACTTCGTTGCACGAACTTTTGCACAAATTGCACCAGTTCGGCAACGTTTTGCACCGACTTTTGTGAAGTAACGATGCGTTCCGAAATGCACCAAAACATGAGTTTAGGGTCCAATGGGTGGATCGGGTGCGTTCGTTGCAAAAATTCCGACGCGACTTGTTGCACGAACTTTTGCACTAATTGCACCAGTTCGGCCCTGTTTTGCACCGACTTTCGTGCAGTAACGAAACGGACCGAAATGCACAAAAACATGAGTTTGGATTCCAATGCCGTGGATAGGGTGTGTAGGTTGCAAAAATTCAGACGCGACTTTGTTACATGAACTTTTGCACCAATTGCACCAGTTCATCCCCGTTTTGCACCGACTTTCGTGCAGTAACGATACGTTCTGAAACGCACCAAAATATGAGTTCAGGGTGCAATGGGGTGGACCAGGTGCGTTCGTTGCAAAAATTCAACCGTGACTTCGTTGCATGAACTTTTGCACTAATTGCACCTGTTCGGCCCGTATTTTGCACCGACTTTCGTGCAGTAACGAAACAATCCGAAACGCACCAAAACATGAGTTTAGGGTCCAATAGTGTGGATCGGGTGCGTTCGTTGCGAAAAATTCCGACGCGATTTTGTTGAACTTTTGCACTAATTGCACCAGTTCGGCCCCGTTTTGCACCGACTTTCGTGCAGTAACGAAACGGTCCGAAACGCACCAAACCATGAGTTTAGGTTCCAATGGCGTGGATCCGCTGCGTTCGTTGCGAAAAATTCCTATGCGACTTCGTTGCACGAACTTTTGCACAAATTGGACCAGTTCGGCCCCGTTTTGCACCGACTTTTGTGAAGTAACGATACGTTCCGAAACGCACCAAAACATGAGTTTAGGGTGCAATGGGGTGGATCGGGTGCGTTCGTTGCGAAAAATTCCGACGTGACTTTGTTAAACTTTTGCACTAATTGCTCTAGTGCGGCCCTGTTTTGCACCGACTTTCGTGCAGTAACGATACCTTCCGAAACGCACTGAAACATGAGTTTAGGGTCCAATGGGGTGGATCCGGTGCGTTCGTTGCAAAAAATACCGACGCGACTTCAGTGCACGAACTTTTGCACCAATTGCACCAGTTCGTGCCCGTTTTGCACCGACTTTCGTGCAGTAACGATACGTTCTGAAACGCACCAAAATACGAGTTTAGGGTCCAATAGGGTGGATGAGGTGCGTTCGTTGCAAAAAATTCCGACGCGAATTGTTGCACGAACTTTTGCACTAATTGCACCAGTTCGGCCCTGTTTTGCACCGACTTTCGTGCAGTAACGAAACGGTCCGAAATGCACCAAAACATGAGTTTGGATTCCAATGCCGTGGATAGGGTGCGTTCGTTGCAAAAATTCAGATGCGACTTTGTTGCATGAACTTTTGCACGAATTGCACCAGTTCGTCCCCGTTTTGCACCGACTTTCGTGCAGTAACGATACGTTCTGAAACGCACCAAAATATGAATTCAGGGTGCAATGGGGTGGACCAGGTGCGTTCGTTGCAAAAATTCAACCGTGACTTCGTTGCATGAACTTTTGCACTAATTGCACCTGTTCGGCCGTATTTTGCACCGACTTTCGTGCAGTAACGAAACGGTCCGAAACGCACCAAACCATGAGTTTAGGTTCCAATGGGGTGGATCCGCTGCATTCGTTGCGAAAAATTCCTATGCGACTTCGTTGCACGAACTTTTGCACAAATTGCACCAGTTCGGCCCCGTTTTGCACCGACTTTTGTGAAGTAATGATACGTTCCGAAACACACCAAAACATGAGTTTAGGGTCCAATGGGGTGGATCAGGTGCGTTCGTTGCAAAAAATTCCGACGCGACTTGTTGCACGAACCTTTGCACTAATTGCACCAGTTCGGCCCGTTTTGCACCGACTTTTGTGAAGTAACGATACATTCCGAAACGCACCAAAACATGAGTTTAGGGTCCAATGGGGTGGACCAGGTGCGTTTGTTGCAAAAATTCAGACGCGACTTCGTTGCATGAACTTTTGCACTAATTGCACCAGTTGGGCCATGTTTTGCACCGACTTTCGTGCAGTAACGAAACAATCCGAAACGCACCAAAATATGACTTTAGGGTCCAATAGGGTGGATCAGGTCCTTTCGTTGCGAAAAATTCCGACGTGACTTCGTTG
Organism: Panicum miliaceum; assembly: GCA_032594955.1. Classification (NCBI taxonomy): domain Eukaryota; kingdom Viridiplantae; phylum Streptophyta; class Magnoliopsida; order Poales; family Poaceae; genus Panicum; species Panicum miliaceum. The sequence continues at coordinate 25,366,043 of CM064062.1, forward strand.
AACTTTTGCACTAATTGCTCCAGTTCGGCCCTGTTTTGCACCAACTTTCGTGCAGTAATGATATAATTCGAAATGCACATAAACATGAGTTTAGGGTCCAATGGGGTGGATCCGGTGCGTCCGTTGCAAAAAATTCCGACGCGACTTCGGTGCACGAACTTTTGCACGAATTGCACCAGTTCGTCCCCGTTTTGCACCGACTTTCGTGCAGTAACGATACGTTCCAAAACGCACCAAACCATGAGTTTAGGATCCAATGGGGTGGATCCGGTGCGTTCGTTACGAAAAATTCCTATGCGACTTCGTTGCACGAACTTTTGCACAAATTGCACCAGTTCGGCCCCGTTTTGCACCGACTTTTGTGAAGTAACGATACGTTCCGAAACGCACCAAAACATGAGTTTAGGGTCCAATGGGGTGGACCAGGTGCGTTTGTTGCAAAAATTCAGACGCGACTTCGTTGCATGAACTTTTGCACTAATTGCACCAGTTCGGCCATGTTTTGCACCGACTTTCGTGCAGTAACGAAACAATCCGAAACGCACCAAAATATGACTTTAGGGTCCAATAGGGTGGATCGGGTCCTTTCGTTGCGAAAAATTCCGACGTGACTTCGTTGAACTTTTGCACTAATTGCTCCAGTTCGGCCCTGTTTTGCACCAACTTTCGTGCAGTAATGATGCAATTCGAAATGCACCAAAACATGAGTTTAGAATGGGGTGGATCCGGTGCGTTCGTTGCAAAAAATTCCGACGCGACTTCGGTGCACGAACTTTTGCACGAATTGCACCAGTTCGTCCCCGTTTTGCACCGACTTTCGTGCAGTAACGATACGTTCTGATACGCACCAAAATAAGAGTTCAGGGTGCAATGGGGTGGACCAGGTGCGTTCGTTGCAAAAATTCAACCGTGACTTCGTTGCATGAACTTTTGCACTAATTGCACCTGTTCGGCCGTATTTTGCACCGACTTTCGTGCAGTAACGAAACGGTCCGAAACGCACCAAACCATGAGTTTAGGTTCCAATGGGGTGGATCCGCTGCATTCGTTGCGAAAAATTCCTATGCGACTTCGTTGCACGAACTTTTGCACAAATTGCACCAGTTCGGCCCCGTTTTGCACCGACTTTTGTGAAGTAATGATACGTTCCGAAACACACCAAAACATGAGTTTAGGGTCCAATGGGGTGGATCAGGTGCGTTCGTTGCAAAAAATTCCGACGCGACTTGTTGCACGAACCTTTGCACTAATTGCACCAGTTCGGCCCGTTTTGCACCGACTTTTGTGAAGTAACGATACATTCCGAAACGCACCAAAACATGAGTTTAGGGTCCAATGGGGTGGACCAGGTGCGTTTGTTGCAAAAATTCAGACGCGACTTCGTTGCATGAACTTTTGCACTAATTGCACCAGTTGGGCCATGTTTTGCACCGACTTTCGTGCAGTAACGAAATAATCCGAAACGCACCAAAATATGACTTTAGGGTCCAATAGGGTGGATCAGGTCCTTTCGTTGCGAAAAATTCCGACGTGACTTCGTTGAACTTTTGCACTAATTGCTCCAGTTCGGCCCTGTTTTGCACCAACTTTCGTGCAGTAATGATATAATTCGAAATGCACATAAACATGAGTTTAGGGTCCAATGGGGTGGATCCGGTGCGTCCGTTGCAAAAAATTCCGACGCGACTTCGGTGCACGAACTTTTGCACGAATTGCACCAGTTCGTCCCCGTTTTGCACCGACTTTCGTGCAGTAACGATACGTTCCAAAACGCACCAAACCATGAGTTTAGGATCCAATGGGGTGGATCCGGTGCGTTCGTTACGAAAAATTCCTATGCGACTTCGTTGCACGAACTTTTGCACAAATTGCACCAGTTCGGCCCCGTTTTGCACCGACTTTTGTGAAGTAACGATACGTTCCGAAACGCACCAAAACATGAGTTTAGGGTCCAATGGGGTGGATCAGGTGCGTTCGTTGCGAAAATATCCGACGCGACTTCGTTGCACGAACTTTTGCACTAATTGCACCAGTTCGGCCCGTTTTGCACCGACTTTTGTGAAGTAACGATACGTTCCGAAACGCACCAAAACATGAGTTTAGGGTCCAATGGGGTGGACCAGGTGCGTTTGTTGCAAAAATTCAGAAGCGACTTCGTTGCACGAACTTTTGCACTAATTGCACCAGTTCGTCCCCGTTTTGCACCGACTTTCGTGCAGTAACGATACGTTCTGAAACGCACCAAAATATGAGTTCAGGGTGCAATGGAGTGGACCAGGTGCGTTCGTTGCAAAAATTCAGCCGTGACTTCGTTGCATGAACTTTTGCACTAATTGCACCAGTTCGGCCGTATTTTGCACCGACTATCGTGCAGTAACGAAACAATCCAAAACGCACCAAAACTGAGTTTAGGGTCCAGTAGGGTGGATCGGGTGCGTTCGTTGCGAAAAAATTCCAACGCGACTTCGTTGAACTTTTGCACTAATTTGCACCAGTTCGGCCCCATTTTGCACCGACTTTCGTGCAGTAACGAAACGGTCCGAAACGCACCAAACCATAAGTTTAGGGTCCAATGGGGTGGATCGGTGCGTTCGTTACGAAAAATTCCTATGCGACTTCGTTGCACCGAACTTTTGCACAAATTGCACCAGTTCGGCAACGTTTTGCACCGACTTTTGTGAAGTAACGATGCGTTCCGAAATGCACCAAAACATGAGTTTAGGGTCCAATGGGTGGATCGGGTGCGTTCGTTGCAAAAATTCCGACGCGACTTGTTGCACGAACTTTTGCACTAATTGCACCAGTTCGGCCCTGTTTTGCACCGACTTTCGTGCAGTAACGAAACGGACCGAAATGCACAAAACATGAGTTTGGATTCCAATGCCGTGGATAGGGTGTGTAGGTTGCAAAAAATTCAGACGCGACTTTGTTACATGAACTTTTGCCACCAATTGCACCAGTTCATCCCCGTTTTGCACCGACTTTCGTGCAGTAACGATACGTTCTGAAACGCACCAAAATATGAGTTCAGGGTGCAATGGGGTGGACCAGGTGCGTTCGTTGCAAAATTCAACCGTGACTTCGTTGCATGAACTTTTGCACTAATTGCACCTGTTCGGCCGTATTTTGCACCGACTTTCGTGCAGTAACGAAACAATCCGAAACGCACCAAAACATGAGTTTAGGGTCCAATAGTGTGGATCGGGTGCGTTCGTTGCGAAAAATTCCGACGCGATTTTGTTGAACTTTTGCACTAATTGCACCAGTTCGGCCCCGTTTTGCACCGACTTTCGTGCAGTAACGAAACGGTCCGAAACGCACCAAACCATGAGTTTAGGTTCCAATGGCGTGGATCCGCTGCGTTCGTTGCGAAAAATTCCTATGCGACTTCGTTGCACCGAACTTTTGCACAAATTGGACCAGTTCGGCCCCGTTTTGCACCGACTTTTGTGAAGTAACGATACGTTCCCGAAACGCACCAAAACATGAGTTTAGGGGTGCAATGGGGTGGATCGGGTGCGTTCGTTGCGAAAAATTCCGACGTGACTTTGTTAAACTTTTGCACTAATTGCTCTAGTGCGGCCCTGTTTTGCACCGACTTTCGTGCAGTAACGATACCTTCCGAAACGCACTGAAACATGAGTTTAGGGTCCAATGGGGTGGATCCGGTGCGTTCGTTGCAAAAAATACCGACGCGACTTCAGTGCACGAACTTTTGCACCAATTGCACCAGTTCGTGCCCGTTTTGCACCGACTTTCGTGCAGTAACGATACGTTCTGAAACGCACCAAAATACGAGTTTAGGGTCCAATAGGGTGGATGAGGTGCGTTCGTTGCAAAAAATTCCGACGCGAATTGTTGCACGAACTTTTGCACTAATTGCACCAGTTCGGCCCTGTTTTGCACCGACTTTCGTGCAGTAACGAAACGGTCCGAAATGCACCAAAACATGAGTTTGGATTCCAATGCCGTGGATAGGGTGCGTTCGTTGCAAAAATTCAGATGCGACTTTGTTGCATGAACTTTTGCACGAATTGCACCAGTTCGTCCCCGTTTTGCACCGACTTTCGTGCAGTAACGATACGTTCTGAAACGCACCAAAATATGAATTCAGGGTGCAATGGGGTGGACCAGGTGCGTTCGTTGCAAAAATTCAACCGTTGACTTCGTTGCATGAACTTTTGCACTAATTGCACCTGTTTCGGCCGTATTTTGCAACCGACTTTCGTGCAGTAACGAAACGGTCCGAAACGCACCAAACCATGAGTTTAGGTTCCAATGGGGTGGATCCGCTGCATTCGTTGCGAAAAATTCCTATGCGACTTCGTTGCACGAACTTTTGCACAAATTGCACCAGTTCGGCCCCGTTTTGCACCGACTTTTGTGAAGTAATGATACGTTCCGAAACACACCAAAACATGAGTTTAGGGTCCAATGGGGTGGATCAGGTGCGTTCGTTGCAAAAAATTCCGACGCGACTTGTTGCACGAACCTTTGCACTAATTGCACCAGTTCGGCCCCGTTTTGCACCGACTTTTGTGAAGTAACGATACATTCCGAAACGCACCAAAACATGAGTTTAGGGTCCAATGGGGTGGACCAGGTGCGTTTGTTGCAAAAATTCAGACGCGACTTCGTTGCATGAACTTTTGCACTAATTGCACCAGTTGGGCCATGTTTTGCACCGACTTTCGTGCAGTAACGAAACAATCCGAAACGCACCAAAATATGACCTTTAGGGTCCAATAGGGTGGATCAGGTCCTTTCGTTGCGAAAAATTCCGACGTGACTTCGTTGAACTTTTGCACTAATTGCTCCAGTTCGGCCCTGTTTTGCACCAACTTTCGTGCAGTAATGATATAATTCGAAATGCACATAAACATGAGTTTTAGGGTCCAATGGGGTGGATCCGGTGCGTCCGTTGCAAAAAATTCCGACGCGACTTCGGTGCACGAACTTTTGCACGAATTGCACCAGTTCGTCCCCGTTTTGCACCGACTTTCGTGCAGTAACGATACGTTCCAAAACGCACCAAACCATGAGTTTAGGATCCAATGGGGTGGATCCGGTGCGTTCGTTACGAAAAATTCCTATGCGACTTCGTTGCACGAACTTTTGCACAAATTGCACCAGTTCGGCCCCGTTTTGCACCGACTTTTGTGAAGTAACGATACGTTCCGAAACGCACCAAAACATGAGTTTAGGGTCCAATGGGGTGGACCAGGTGCGTTTGTTGCAAAAATTCAGACGCGACTTCGTTGCATGAACTTTTGCACTAATTGCACCAGTTCGGCCATGTTTTTGCACCGACTTTCGTGCAGTAACGAAACAATCCGAAACGCACCAAAATATGACTTTAGGGTCCAATAGGGTGGATCGGGTCCTTTCGTTGCGAAAAATTCCGACGTGACTTCGTTGAACTTTTGCACTAATTGCTCCAGTTCGGCCCTGTTTTGCACCAACTTTCGTGCAGTAATGATGCAATTCGAAATGCACCAAAACATGAGTTTAGAATGGGGTGGATCCGGTGCGTTCGTTGCAAAAAATTCCGACGCGACTTCGGTGCACGAACTTTTGCACGAATTGCACCAGTTCGTCCCCGTTTTGCACCGACTTTCGTGCAGTAACGATACGTTCTGATACGCACCAAAAATAAGAGTTCAGGGTGCAATGGGGTGGACCAGGTGCGTTCGTTGCAAAAATTCAACCGTGACTTCGTTGCATGAACTTTGCACTAATTGCACCTGTTCGGGCCCGTATTTTGCACCGACTTTCGTGCAGTAACGAAACGGTCCGAAACGCACCAAACCATGAGTTTAGGTTCCAATGGGGTGGATCCGCTGCATTCGTTGCGAAAAATTCCTATGCGACTTCGTTGCACGAACTTTTGCACAAATTGCACCAGTTCGGCCCCGTTTTGCACCGACTTTTGTGAAGTAATGATACGTTCCGAAACACACCAAAACATGAGTTTAGGGTCCAATGGGGTGGATCAGGTGCGTTCGTTGCAAAAAATTCCGACGCGACTTGTTGCACGAACCTTTGCACTAATTGCACCAGTTCGGCCCGTTTTGCAACCGACTTTTGTGAAGTAACGATACATTCCGAAACGCACCAAAACATGAGTTTAGGGTCCAATGGGGTGGACCAGGTGCGTTTGTTGCAAAAATTCAGACGCGACTTCGTTGCATGAACTTTTGCACTAATTGCACCAGTTGGGCCATGTTTTGCAACCGACTTTCGTGCAGTAACGAAATAATCCGAAACGCACCAAAATATGACTTTAGGGTCCAATAGGGTGGATCAGGTCCTTTCGTTGCGAAAAATTCCGACGTGACTTCGTTGAACTTTGCACTAATTGCTCCAGTTCGGCCCTGTTTTGTCACCAACTTTCGTGCAGTAATGATATAATTCGAAATGCACATAAACATGAGTTTAGGGTCCAATGGGGTGGATCCGGTGCGTCCGTTGCAAAAAATTCCGACGCGACTTCGGTGCACGAACTTTTGCACGAATTGCACCAGTTCGTCCCCCGTTTTGCACCGACTTTCGTGCAGTAACGATACGTTCCAAAACGCACCAAACCATGAGTTTAGGATCCAATGGGGTGGATCCGGTGCGTTCGTTACGAAAAATTCCTATGCGACTTCGTTGCACGAACTTTTGCACAAATTGCACCAGTTCGGCCCCGTTTTGCACCGACTTTTGTGAAGTAACGATACGTTCCGAAACGCACCAAAACATGAGTTTAGGGTCCAATGGGTGTGGACCAGGTGCGTTTGTTGCAAAAATTCAGACGCGACTTCGTTGCATGAACTTTTGCACTAATTGCACCAGTTCGGCCATGTTTTGCACCGACTTTCGTGCAGTAACGAAACAATCCGAAACGCACCAAAATATGACTTTAGGGTCCAATAGGGTGGATCGGGTCCTTTCGTTGCGAAAAATTCCGACGTGACTTCGTTGAACTTTTGCACTAATTGCTCCAGTTCGGCCCTGTTTTGCACCAACTTTCGTGCAGTAATGATGCAATTCGAAATGCACCAAAACATGAGTTTAGAATGGGGTGGATCCGGTGCGTTCGTTGCAAAAAATTCCGACGCGACTTCGGTGCACGAACTTTTGCACGAATTGCACCAGTTCGTCCCCGTTTTGCCACCGACTTTCGTGCAGTAACGATACGTTCTGATACGCACCAAAAGAAGAGTTCAGGGTGCGATTTTGT
>CM064062.1:25373367-25405384 GCA_032594955.1 Panicum miliaceum
GAGTTTAGGTTCCAATGGGGTGGATCCGCTGCATTCGTTGCGAAAAATTCCTATGCGACTTCGTTGCACGAACTTTTGCACAAATTGCACCAGTTCGGCCCCGTTTTGCACCGACTTTTGTGAAGTAATGATACGTTCCGAAACACACCAAAACATGAGTTTAGGGTCCAATGGGGTGGATCAGGTGCGTTCGTTGCAAAAAATTCCGACGCGACTTGTTGCACGAACCTTTGCACTAATTGCACCAGTTTCGGCCCGTTTTGCACCGACTTTTGTGAAGTAACGATACATTCCGAAACGCACCAAAACATGAGTTTAGGGTCCCAATGGGGTGGACCAGGTGCGTTTGTTGCAAAAATTCAGACGCGACTTCGTTGCATGAACTTTTGCACTAATTGCACCAGTTGGGCCATGTTTTGCACCGACTTTCGTGCAGTAACGAAACAATCCGAAACGCACCAAAATATGACTTTAGGGTCCAATAGGGTGGATCAGGTCCTTTCGTTGCGAAAAATTCCGACGTGACTTCGTTGAACTTTTGCACTAATTGCTCCAGTTCGGCCCTGTTTTGCACCAACTTTCGTGCAGTAATGATATAATTCGAAATGCACATAAACATGAGTTTAGGGTCCAATGGGGTGGATCCGGTGCGTCCGTTGCAAAAAAATTCCGACGCGACTTCGGTGCACGAACTTTTGCACGAATTGCACCAGTTCGTCCCCGTTTTGCACCGACTTTCGTGCAGTAACGATACGTTCCAAAACGCACCAAACCATGAGTTTAGGATCCAATGGGGTGGATCCGGTGCGTTCGTTACGAAAAATTCCTATGCGACTTCGTTGCACGAACTTTTGCACAAATTGCACCAGTTCGGCCCCGTTTTGCACCGACTTTTGTGAAGTAACGATACGTTCCGAAACGCACCAAAACATGAGTTTAGGGTCCAATGGGGTGGACCAGGTGCGTTTGTTGCAAAAATTCAGACGCGACTTCGTTGCATGAACTTTTGCACTAATTGCACCAGTTCGGCCATGTTTTGCACCGACTTTCGTGCAGTAACGAAACAATCCGAAACGCACCAAAATATGACTTTAGGGTCCAATAGGGTGGATCGGGTCCTTTCGTTGCGAAAAATTCCGACGTGACTTCGTTGAACTTTTGCACTAATTGCTCCAGTTCGGCCCTGTTTTGCACCAACTTTCGTGCAGTAATGATGCAATTCGAAATGCACCAAAACATGAGTTTAGAATGGGGTGGATCCGGTGCGTTCGTTGCAAAAAATTCCGACGCGACTTCGGTGCACGAACTTTTGCACGAATTGCACCAGTTCGTCCCCGTTTTGCACCGACTTTCGTGCAGTAACGATACGTTCTGATACGCACCAAAATAAGAGTTCAGGGTGCAATGGGGTGGACCAGGTGCGTTCGTTGCAAAAATTCAACCGTGACTTCGTTGCATGAACTTTTGCACTAATTGCACCTGTTCGGCCCGTATTTTGCACCGACTTTCGTGCAGTAACGAAACGGTCCGAAACGCACCAAACCATGAGTTTAGGTTCCAATGGGGTGGATCCGCTGCATTCGTTGCGAAAAATTCCTATGCGACTTCGTTGCACGAACTTTTGCACAAATTGCACCAGTTCGGCCCCGTTTTGCACCGACTTTTGTGAAGTAATGATACGTTCCGAAACACACCAAAACATGAGTTTAGGGTCCAATGGGGTGGATCAGGTGCGTTCGTTGCAAAAAATTCCGACGCGACTTGTTGCACGAACCTTTGCACTAATTGCACCAGTTCGGCCCGTTTTGCACCGACTTTTGTGAAGTAACGATACATTCCGAAACGCACCAAAACATGAGTTTAGGGTCCAATGGGGTGGACCAGGTGCGTTTGTTGCAAAAATTCAGACGCGACTTCGTTGCATGAACTTTTGCACTAATTGCACCAGTTGGGCCATGTTTTGCACCGACTTTCGTGCAGTAACGAAATAATCCGAAACGCACCAAAATATGACTTTAGGGTCCAATAGGGTGGATCAGGTCCTTTCGTTGCGAAAAATTCCGACGTGACTTCGTTGAACTTTTGCACTAATTGCTCCAGTTCGGCCCTGTTTTGCACCAACTTTCGTGCAGTAATGATATAATTCGAAATGCACATAAACATGAGTTTAGGGTCCAATGGGGTGGATCCGGTGCGTCCGTTGCAAAAAATTCCGACGCGACTTCGGTGCACGAACTTTTGCACGAATTGCACCAGTTCGTCCCCGTTTTGCACCGACTTTCGTGCAGTAACGATACGTTCCAAAACGCACCAAACCATGAGTTTAGGATCCAATGGGGTGGATCCGGTGCGTTCGTTACGAAAAATTCCTATGCGACTTCGTTGCACGAACTTTTGCACAAATTGCACCAGTTCGGCCCCGTTTTGCACCGACTTTTGTGAAGTAACGATACGTTCCGAAACGCACCAAAACATGAGTTTAGGGTCCAATGGGGTGGACCAGGTGCGTTTGTTGCAAAAATTCAGACGCGACTTCGTTGCATGAACTTTTGCACTAATTGCACCAGTTCGGCCATGTTTTGCACCGACTTTCGTGCAGTAACGAAACAATCCGAAACGCACCAAAATATGACTTTAGGGTCCAATAGGGTGGATCGGGTCCTTTCGTTGCGAAAAATTCCGACGTGACTTCGTTGAACTTTTGCACTAATTGCTCCAGTTCGGCCCTGTTTTGCACCAACTTTCGTGCAGTAATGATGCAATTCGAAATGCACCAAAACATGAGTTTAGAATGGGGTGGATCCGGTGCGTTCGTTGCAAAAAATTCCGACGCGACTTCGGTGCACGAACTTTTGCACGAATTGCACCAGTTCGTCCCCGTTTTGCACCGACTTTCGTGCAGTAACGATACGTTCTGATACGCACCAAAAGAAGAGTTCAGGGTGCGATTTTGTTGAACTTTTGCACTAATTGCACCAGTTCGGCCCCGTTTTGCACCGACTTTCGTGCAGTAACGAAACGGTCCGAAACGCACCAAACCATGAGTTTAGGTTCCAATGGCGTGGATCCGCTGCGTTCGTTGCGAAAAATTCCTATGCGACTTCGTTGCACGAACTTTTGCACAAATTGGACCAGTTCGGCCCCGTTTTGCACCGACTTTTGTGAAGTAACGATACGTTCCGAAACGCACCAAAACATGAGTTTAGGGTGCAATGGGGTGGATCGGGTGCGTTCGTTGCGAAAAATTCCGACGTGACTTTGTTAAACTTTTGCACTAATTGCTCTAGTGCGGCCCTGTTTTGCACCGACTTTCGTGCAGTAACGATACCTTCCGAAACGCACTGAAACATGAGTTTAGGGTCCAATGGGGTGGATCCGGTGCGTTCGTTGCAAAAAATACCGACGCGACTTCAGTGCACGAACTTTTGCACCAATTGCACCAGTTCGTGCCCGTTTTGCACCGACTTTCGTGCAGTAACGATACGTTCTGAAATGCACCAAAATACGAGTTTAGGGTCCAATAGGGTGGATGAGGTGCGTTCGTTGCCAAAAATTCCGACGCGAATTGTTGCACGAACTTTTGCACTAATTTGCACCAATTCGGCCCCGTTTTGCACCTACTTTCGTGCAGTAACGAAACGGTCCGAAACGCACCAAACCATGAGTTTAGGGTCCAATGGGGTGGATCCGGTGCGTTCGTTATGAAAAATTCCTATGCGACTTCGTTGCACGAACTTTTGCACAAATTGCACCAGTTCGGCCCCGTTTTGCACCGACTTTTGTGAAGTAACGATACGTTCCGAAACGCACCAAAACATGAGTTTAGGGTCCAATGGGGTGGATCAGGTGCGTTCGTTGCAAAAAATTCCGACGCGAATTGTTGCACGAACTTTTGCACTAATTGCACCAGTTCGGCCCTGTTTTGCACCGACTTTCGTGCAGTAACGAAACGGTCCGAAATGGACCAAAACATAAGTTTAGGTTCCAATGGCGTGGATCGGGTGCGTTCGTTATGAAAAATTCCGACGCGATTTCGTTGAACTTTTGCACTAATTGCACCAGTTCGGCCCCCTTTTGCACCGACTTTCATGCAGTAACGAAACGGTCCGAAACGCACCAAACCATGAGTTTAGGTTCCAATGGGGTGGATCCGGTGCGTTCGTTGCGAAAAATTCCTAAGCGACTTCGTTGCACGAACTTTTGCACAAATTCCACCAGTTCGGCCCCGTTTTGCACCGACTTTTATGAAGTAACGATACGTTCCGAAACGCACCAAAACATGAGTTTAGGGTCCAATGGGGTGGATCAGGTGCGTTCGTTGCAAAAAATTCCGACGCGACTTGTTGCACGAACTTTTTGCACTAATTGCACCAGTTCATCTCCGTTTTGCACCGACTTTCGTGCAGTAACGATACGTTCGGAAATGAACCAAAATATGAGTTTAGGGTCCAATAGGGTGGATTAGGTGCGTTCGTTGCAAAAAATTCCGACGCGACTTGTTGCACGAAGTTTTGCACTAATTGCACCAGTTCGACCCTGTTTCGCACCGACTTTCGTGCAGTAATGAAACGGTCCGAAATGCACCAAAACATAAGTTTAGGTTCCAATGGCGTGGATCGGATGCGTTCGTTGCGAAAATATCCGACGCGACTTCGTTGCACGAACTTTTGCACTAATTGCACCAGTTCGGCCCGTTTTGCACCGACTTTTGTGAAGTAACGATACGTTCCGAAACGCACCAAAACATGAGTTTAGGGTCCAATGGGGTGGACCAGGTGCGTTTGTTGCAAAAATTCAGAAGCGACTTCGTTGCACGAACTTTTGCACTAATTGCACCAGTTCGTCCCCGTTTTGCACCGACTTTCGTGCAGTAACGATACGTTCTGAAACGCACCAAAATATGAGTTCAGGGTGCAATGGAGTGGACCAGGTGCGTTCGTTGCAAAAATTCAGCCGTGACTTCGTTGCATGAACTTTTGCACTAATTGCACCAGTTCGGCCGTATTTTGCACCGACTATCGTGCAGTAACGAAACAATCCAAAACGCACCAAAACATGAGTTTAGGGTCCAGTAGGGTGGATCGGGTGCGTTCGTTGCGAAAAATTCCAACGCGACTTCGTTGAACTTTTGCACTAATTTGCACCAGTTCGGCCCCATTTTGCACCGACTTTCGTGCAGTAACGAAACGGTCCGAAACGCACCAAACCATAAGTTTAGGGTCCAATGGGGTGGATCCGGTGCGTTCGTTACGAAAAATTCCTATGCGACTTCGTTGCACGAACTTTTGCACAAATTGCACCAGTTCGGCAACGTTTTGCACCGACTTTTGTGAAGTAACGATGCGTTCCGAAATGCACCAAAACATGAGTTTAGGGTCCAATGGGTGGATCGGGTGCGTTCGTTGCAAAAATTCCGACGCGACTTGTTGCACGAACTTTTGCACTAATTGCACCAGTTCGGCCCTGTTTTGCACCGACTTTCGTGCAGTAACGAAACGGACCGAAATGCACAAAAACATGAGTTTGGATTCCAATGCCGTGGATAGGGTGTGTAGGTTGCAAAAATTCAGACGCGACTTTGTTACATGAACTTTTGCACCAATTGCACCAGTTCATCCCCGTTTTGCACCGACTTTCGTGCAGTAACGATACGTTCTGAAACGCACCAAAATATGAGTTCAGGGTGCAATGGGGTGGACCAGGTGCGTTCGTTGCAAAAATTCAACCGTGACTTCGTTGCATGAACTTTTGCACTAATTGCACCTGTTCGGCCGTATTTTGCACCGACTTTCGTGCAGTAACGAAACAATCCGAAACGCACCAAAACATGAGTTTAGGGTCCAATAGTGTGGATCGGGTGCGTTCGTTGCGAAAAATTCCGACGCGATTTTGTTGAACTTTTGCACTAATTGCACCAGTTCGGCCCCGTTTTGCACCGACTTTCGTGCAGTAACGAAACGGTCCGAAACGCACCAAACCATGAGTTTAGGTTCCAATGGCGTGGATCCGCTGCGTTCGTTGCGAAAAATTCCTATGCGACTTCGTTGCACGAACTTTTGCACAAATTGGACCAGTTCGGCCCCGTTTTGCACCGACTTTTGTGAAGTAACGATACGTTCCGAAACGCACCAAAACATGAGTTTAGGGTGCAATGGGGTGGATCGGGTGCGTTCGTTGCGAAAAATTCCGACGTGACTTTGTTAAACTTTTGCACTAATTGCTCTAGTGCGGCCCTGTTTTGCACCGACTTTCGTGCAGTAACGATACCTTCCGAAACGCACTGAAACATGAGTTTAGGGTCCAATGGGGTGGATCCGGTGCGTTCGTTGCAAAAAATACCGACGCGACTTCAGTGCACGAACTTTTGCACCAATTGCACCAGTTCGTGCCCGTTTTGCACCGACTTTCGTGCAGTAACGATACGTTCTGAAACGCACCAAAATACGAGTTTAGGGTCCAATAGGGTGGATGAGGTGCGTTCGTTGCAAAAAATTCCGACGCGAATTGTTGCACGAACTTTTGCACTAATTGCACCAGTTCGGCCCTGTTTTGCACCGACTTTCGTGCAGTAACGAAACGGTCCGAAATGCACCAAAACATGAGTTTGGATTCCAATGCCGTGGATAGGGTGCGTTCGTTGCAAAAATTCAGATGCGACTTTGTTGCATGAACTTTTGCACGAATTGCACCAGTTCGTCCCCGTTTTGCACCGACTTTCGTGCAGTAACGATACGTTCTGAAACGCACCAAAATATGAATTCAGGGTGCAATGGGGTGGACCAGGTGCGTTCGTTGCAAAAATTCAACCGTGACTTCGTTGCATGAACTTTTGCACTAATTGCACCTGTTCGGCCCGTATTTTGCACCGACTTTCGTGCAGTAACGAAACGGTCCGAAACGCACCAAACCATGAGTTTAGGTTCCAATGGGGTGGATCCGCTGCATTCGTTGCGAAAAATTCCTATGCGACTTCGTTGCACGAACTTTTGCACAAATTGCACCAGTTCGGCCCCGTTTTGCACCGACTTTTGTGAAGTAATGATACGTTCCGAAACACACCAAAACATGAGTTTAGGGTCCAATGGGGTGGATCAGGTGCGTTCGTTGCAAAAAATTCCGACGCGACTTGTTGCACGAACCTTTGCACTAATTGCACCAGTTCGGCCCGTTTTGCACCGACTTTTGTGAAGTAACGATACATTCCGAAACGCACCAAAACATGAGTTTAGGGTCCAATGGGGTGGACCAGGTGCGTTTGTTGCAAAAATTCAGACGCGACTTCGTTGCATGAACTTTTGCACTAATTGCACCAGTTGGGCCATGTTTTGCACCGACTTTCGTGCAGTAACGAAACAATCCGAAACGCACCAAAATATGACTTTAGGGTCCAATAGGGTGGATCAGGTCCTTTCGTTGCGAAAAATTCCGACGTGACTTCGTTGAACTTTTGCACTAATTGCTCCAGTTCGGCCCTGTTTTGCACCAACTTTCGTGCAGTAATGATATAATTCGAAATGCACATAAACATGAGTTTAGGGTCCAATGGGGTGGATCCGGTGCGTCCGTTGCAAAAAATTCCGACGCGACTTCGGTGCACGAACTTTTGCACGAATTGCACCAGTTCGTCCCCGTTTTGCACCGACTTTCGTGCAGTAACGATACGTTCCAAAACGCACCAAACCATGAGTTTAGGATCCAATGGGGTGGATCCGGTGCGTTCGTTACGAAAAATTCCTATGCGACTTCGTTGCACGAACTTTTGCACAAATTGCACCAGTTCGGCCCCGTTTTGCACCGACTTTTGTGAAGTAACGATACGTTCCGAAACGCACCAAAACATGAGTTTAGGGTCCAATGGGGTGGACCAGGTGCGTTTGTTGCAAAAATTCAGACGCGACTTCGTTGCATGAACTTTTGCACTAATTGCACCAGTTCGGCCATGTTTTGCACCGACTTTCGTGCAGTAACGAAACAATCCGAAACGCACCAAAATATGACTTTAGGGTCCAATAGGGTGGATCGGGTCCTTTCGTTGCGAAAAATTCCGACGTGACTTCGTTGAACTTTTGCACTAATTGCTCCAGTTCGGCCCTGTTTTGCACCAACTTTCGTGCAGTAATGATGCAATTCGAAATGCACCAAAACATGAGTTTAGAATGGGGTGGATCCGGTGCGTTCGTTGCAAAAAATTCCGACGCGACTTCGGTGCACGAACTTTTGCACGAATTGCACCAGTTCGTCCCCGTTTTGCACCGACTTTCGTGCAGTAACGATACGTTCTGATACGCACCAAAATAAGAGTTCAGGGTGCAATGGGGTGGACCAGGTGCGTTCGTTGCAAAAATTCAACCGTGACTTCGTTGCATGAACTTTTGCACTAATTGCACCTGTTCGGCCGTATTTTGCACCGACTTTCGTGCAGTAACGAAACGGTCCGAAACGCACCAAACCATGAGTTTAGGTTCCAATGGGGTGGATCCGCTGCATTCGTTGCGAAAAATTCCTATGCGACTTCGTTGCACGAACTTTTGCACAAATTGCACCAGTTCGGCCCCGTTTTGCACCGACTTTTGTGAAGTAATGATACGTTCCGAAACACACCAAAACATGAGTTTAGGGTCCAATGGGGTGGATCAGGTGCGTTCGTTGCAAAAAATTCCGACGCGACTTGTTGCACGAACCTTTGCACTAATTGCACCAGTTCGGCCCGTTTTGCACCGACTTTTGTGAAGTAACGATACATTCCGAAACGCACCAAAACATGAGTTTAGGGTCCAATGGGGTGGACCAGGTGCGTTTGTTGCAAAAATTCAGACGCGACTTCGTTGCATGAACTTTTGCACTAATTGCACCAGTTGGGCCATGTTTTGCACCGACTTTCGTGCAGTAACGAAATAATCCGAAACGCACCAAAATATGACTTTAGGGTCCAATAGGGTGGATCAGGTCCTTTCGTTGCGAAAAATTCCGACGTGACTTCGTTGAACTTTTGCACTAATTGCTCCAGTTCGGCCCTGTTTTGCACCAACTTTCGTGCAGTAATGATATAATTCGAAATGCACATAAACATGAGTTTAGGGTCCAATGGGGTGGATCCGGTGCGTCCGTTGCAAAAAATTCCGACGCGACTTCGGTGCACGAACTTTTGCACGAATTGCACCAGTTCGTCCCCGTTTTGCACCGACTTTCGTGCAGTAACGATACGTTCCAAAACGCACCAAACCATGAGTTTAGGATCCAATGGGGTGGATCCGGTGCGTTCGTTACGAAAAATTCCTATGCGACTTCGTTGCACGAACTTTTGCACAAATTGCACCAGTTCGGCCCCGTTTTGCACCGACTTTTGTGAAGTAACGATACGTTCCGAAACGCACCAAAACATGAGTTTAGGGTCCAATGGGGTGGACCAGGTGCGTTTGTTGCAAAAATTCAGACGCGACTTCGTTGCATGAACTTTTGCACTAATTGCACCAGTTCGGCCATGTTTTGCACCGACTTTCGTGCAGTAACGAAACAATCCGAAACGCACCAAAATATGACTTTAGGGTCCAATAGGGTGGATCGGGTCCTTTCGTTGCGAAAAATTCCGACGTGACTTCGTTGAACTTTTGCACTAATTGCTCCAGTTCGGCCCTGTTTTGCACCAACTTTCGTGCAGTAATGATGCAATTCGAAATGCACCAAAACATGAGTTTAGAATGGGGTGGATCCGGTGCGTTCGTTGCAAAAAATTCCGACGCGACTTCGGTGCACGAACTTTTGCACGAATTGCACCAGTTCGTCCCCGTTTTGCACCGACTTTCGTGCAGTAACGATACGTTCTGATACGCACCAAAAGAAGAGTTCAGGGTGCGATTTTGTTGAACTTTTGCACTAATTGCACCAGTTCGGCCCCGTTTTGCACCGACTTTCGTGCAGTAACGAAACGGTCCGAAACGCACCAAACCATGAGTTTAGGTTCCAATGGCGTGGATCCGCTGCGTTCGTTGCGAAAAATTCCTATGCGACTTCGTTGCACGAACTTTTGCACAAATTGGACCAGTTCGGCCCCGTTTTGCACCGACTTTTGTGAAGTAACGATACGTTCCGAAACGCACCAAAACATGAGTTTAGGGTGCAATGGGGTGGATCGGGTGCGTTCGTTGCGAAAAATTCCGACGTGACTTTGTTAAACTTTTGCACTAATTGCTCTAGTGCGGCCCTGTTTTGCACCGACTTTCGTGCAGTAACGATACCTTCCGAAACGCACTGAAACATGAGTTTAGGGTCCAATGGGGTGGATCCGGTGCGTTCGTTGCAAAAAATACCGACGCGACTTCAGTGCACGAACTTTTGCACCAATTGCACCAGTTCGTGCCCGTTTTGCACCGACTTTCGTGCAGTAACGATACGTTCTGAAATGCACCAAAATACGAGTTTAGGGTCCAATAGGGTGGATGAGGTGCGTTCGTTGCCAAAAATTCCGACGCGAATTGTTGCACGAACTTTTGCACTAATTTGCACCAATTCGGCCCCGTTTTGCACCTACTTTCGTGCAGTAACGAAACGGTCCGAAACGCACCAAACCATGAGTTTAGGGTCCAATGGGGTGGATCCGGTGCGTTCGTTATGAAAAATTCCTATGCGACTTCGTTGCACGAACTTTTGCACAAATTGCACCAGTTCGGCCCCGTTTTGCACCGACTTTTGTGAAGTAACGATACGTTCCGAAACGTACCAAAACATGAGTTTAGGGTACAATAGGGTGGATCGGGTGCGTTCGTTGCCAAAAGTTCCGACGTGACTTCGTTAAACTTTTGCACTAATTGCTCTAGTTCGGCCCTGTTTTGCACCGACTTTCGTGCAGTAACGATACATTCCGAAACGCACTGAAACATGAGTTTAGGGTCCAATGGGGTGGATCCGGTGCGTTCGTTGCAAAAAATTCCGACGCGAGTTCGGTGCATGAACTTTTGCACCAATTGCACCGGTTCGTCCCCGTTTTGCACCGACTTTCGTGCAGTAACGATACGTTCTGAAACGCACGAAAATATGAGTTTAGGGTCCAATGGGGTGGACCAGGTGCGTTCGTTGCAAAAATTTAGCCGCGACTTCGTTGCATGAACTTTTGCACTAATTGCACCAGTTCGGCCGTATTTTGCACCGACTTTCGTGCAGTAACGAAACAATCCGAAACGCACCAAAACATGAGTTTAGGGTCCAATAGGGTGGATCGGGTGCGTTCGTTGCGAAAAATTCCGACGTGATTTCGTTGAACTTTTGCACTAATTGCACCAGTTCGGACCCGTTTTTCACCGACTTTCGTGCAGTAACGAAACGGTCCGAAACGCACCAAACCATGAGTTTAGGGTCCAATGGTGTGGATCCGTTCCGTTCGTTAAGAAAAATTCCTATGCGACTTCGTTGCACGAACTTTTGCACAAATTGCACCAGTTCGGCCCCGTTTTGCACCGACTTTTGTGAAGTAACGATACGTTCCGAAACGTACCAAAACATGAGTTTAGGGTACAATAGGGTGGATCGGGTGCGTTCGTTGCGAAAAATTCCGACGTGACTTCGTTAAACTTTTGCACTAATTGCTCTAGTTCGGCCCTGTTTTGCACCGACTTTCGTGCAGTAACGATACATTCCGAAACGCACTGAAACATGAGTTTAGGGTCCAATGGGGTGGATCCGGTGCGTTCGTTGCAAAAAATTCCGACGCGACTTCGGTGCACGAACTTTTGATCAATTGCACCAGTTCGTCCCCGTTTTGCACCGACTTTCGTGCAGTAACGATACGTTCTGAAACGCACCAAAATATGAGTTGAGGGTCCAATGGGGTGGACCAGGTGCGTTCGTTGCAAAAATTCAGTCGCGACTTCGTTGCATGAACTTTTGCACTAATTGCACCAGTTCGGCCGTATTTTGCACCGACTTTCGTGCAGTAACGAAACAATCCAAAACGCACCAAAACATGAGTTTAGGGTCCAATAGGGTGGATCGGGTGCGTTCGTTGCGCAAAATTCCGACGCGATTTCGTTGAACTTTTGCACTAATTGCACCAGTTCGTCCCCATTTTGCACCGACTTTTGTGAAGTAACGATACGTTCCGAAACGCACCAAAAGATGAGTTTAGGGTCCAATGGGGTGGATCAGGTGCGTTCGTTGCAAAAAATTCCGACGCGACTTGTTGTACGAACTTTTGCACTAACTGCACCAGTTCGGCCCCATTTTCCACCGACTTTCGTGCAGTAACGAAGCGGTCCGAAATGCACCAAACACATGAGTTTAGGGTCCAATGGGTCGATCCGGTGCGTTCGTTGCGAAAAATTCCGAAGCGACTTCGTGGCACAAAGTTTTGCACTAATTGCACCAGTTCGTCCCCGTTTTGCACCAACTTTCGTGCAGTAACGATACATTCTGAAACGCACCAAAATATGAGTTTAGGGTCCAATGGGTTGGACCAGGTCCGTTCGTTGCAAATATTCAGACGCGACTTCGTTGCATTAACTTTTGCACTAATTGCACCAGTTCGGCCCTACTTTGCACCGACTTACGTGCAGCAATGAAACAATCCGAAACGCACCAAAACGTTAGTTTATGGTCCAATATGGTGGATCGGGTGCGTTCATTTCAAAAAACTCCATCGCGGCTTCATTGAACTTTTGCACTAATTGCACCAGTTCGGCCCCTTTTTGCACCGACTTTCGTGCAGTAACGAAACAGTCCGAAACGCACCAAACCATGAATTTAGGGTCCAATGGGGTAGATCCGGTGCGTTCGTTGCGAAAAATTCCGATGCGACTACGAAGCGGTCCGAAATGCACCAAACACATGAGTTTAGGGTCCAATGGGTCGATCCGGTGCGTTCGTTGCGAAAAATTCCGAAGCGACTTCGTTGCACAAAGTTTTGCACTAATTGCACCAGTTCGTCCCCGTTTTGCACCGACTTTCGTGCAGTAACGATACGTTCTGAAACGCACCAAAATATGAGTTTAGGGTCCAATGGGTTGGACCAGGTCCGTTCGTTGCAAATATTCAGACGCGACTTCGTTGCATGAACTTTTGCACTAATTGCACCAGTTCGGCCCTACTTTGCACCGACTAACGTGCAGCAATGAAACAATCCGAAACGCACCAAAATGTTAGTTTAGGGTCCAATATGGTGGATCGGGTGCGTTCATTTCAAAAAACTCCATCGCGGCTTCATTGAACTTTTGCACTAATTGCAACAGTTCGGCCCCGTTTTGCACCGACTTTCGTGCAGTAACGAAACAGTCCGAAACGCACCAAACCATGAATTTAGGGTCCAATGGGGTAGATCCGGTGCGTTCGTTGTGAAAAATTCCGATGCGACTTCGTTGCACGAACTTTTACACTAATCGCACCAGTTCGGCCCCGTTTTGCACCGACTTTTGTGACGTAACGATACGTTACGAAACGCACCAAAACATGAGTTTAGGGTCCAATGGGGTGGATCGGGTGCGTTCGTTGCAAAAATTCAGACGCGACTTTGTTGCATGAACTTTTGCACGAATTGCACCAGTTCGTCCCCGTTTTGCACCGACTTTCGTGCAGTAACGATACGTTCTGAAACGCACCAAAATATGAGTTCAGGGTGCAATGGGGTG
The DNA here is from genome assembly GCA_032594955.1 of Panicum miliaceum. Classification (NCBI taxonomy): domain Eukaryota; kingdom Viridiplantae; phylum Streptophyta; class Magnoliopsida; order Poales; family Poaceae; genus Panicum; species Panicum miliaceum. Next base: position 25,386,981 of record CM064062.1, read on the forward strand.
GACCAGGTGCGTTCGTTGCAAAAATTCAACCGTGACTTCGTTGCATGAACTTTTGCACTAATTGCACCTGTTCGGCCGTATTTTGCACCGACTTTCGTGCAGTAACGAAACAATCCGAAACGCACCAAAACATGAGTTTAGGGTCCAATAGGGTGGATCGGGTGCGTTCGTTGCGAAAAATTCCTTCGCGATTTTGTTGAACATTTCCACTAATTGCACTAGTTCGGCCCCGTTTTGCACCGACTTTCGTGCAGTAACGAAACGGTCCGAAACGCACCAAACCATGAGTTTAGGTTCCAATGGGGTGGATCCGCTGCGTTCGTTGCGAAAAATTCCTATGCGACTTCGTTGCACGAACTTTTGCACAAATTGCACCAGTTCGGCCCCGTTTTGCACCGACTTTTGTGAAGTAACGATACGTTCCGAAACGCACCAAAACTTGAGTTTAGGGTGCAATTGGGTGGATCGGGTGCGTTCGTTGCGAAAAATTCCAACGTGACTTTGTTAAACTTTTGCACTAATTGCTCTAGTTCGGCCCTGTTTTGCACCGACTTTCGTGCAGTAACGATACATTCCGAAACGCACTGAAACATGAGTTTAGGGTCCAATGGGGTGGGTCCGGTGCGTTCGTTGCAAAAAATTCCGACGCGACTTCAGTGCACGAACTTTTGCACCAATTGCACCAGTTCGTGCCCGTTTTGCACCGACTTTCGTGCAGTAACGATACGTTCTGAAACGCACCAAAATACGAGTTTAGGGTCCAATAGGGTGGATGAGGTGCGTTCGTTGCAAAAAATTCCGACGCGAATTGTTGCACGAACTTTTGCACTAATTGCACCAGTTCGGCCCTGTTTTGCACTGACTTTCGTGCAGTAACGAAACGGTCCGAAATGCACCAAAACATGAGTTTAGGTTCCAATGGCGTGGATCGGGTGCGTTCGTTGCGAAAAATTCCGACGCGATTTCGTTGAACTTTTGCACTAATTGCACCAGTTCGGCCCCCTTTTGCACCGACTTTCGTGCAGTAACGAAACGGTCCGAAACGCACCAAACCATGAGTTTAGGTTCCAATGGGGTGGATCCGGTGCGTTCGTTGCGAAAAATTCCTATGCGACTTCGTTGCACGAACTTTTGCACAAATTCCACCAGTTCGGCCCCGTTTTGCAACGACTTTTGTGAAGTAACGATACGTTCTGAAACGCACCAAAATACGAGTTTAGGGTCCAATAGGGTGGATGAGGTGCGTTCGTTGCAAAAAATTCCGACGCGAATTGTTGCACGAACTTTTGCACTAATTGCACCAGTTCGGCCCTGTTTTGCACCGACTTTCGTGCAGTAACGAAACGGTCCGAAATGCACCAAAACATGAGTTTAGGTTCCAAGGCGTGGATTGGGTGCGTTCGTTGCGAAAAATTCCGACGCGATTTCGTTGAACTTTTGCACTAATTGCAACAGTTCGGCCCCCTTTTGCACCGACTTTCGTGCAGTAACGAAACGGTCCGAAACGCACCAAACCATGAGTTTAGGTTCCAATGGGGTGGATCCGGTGCGTTCGTTGCGAAAATTCCTATGCGACTTCGTTGCACAAACTTTTGCACAAATTCCACCAGTTCGGCCCCGTTTTGCACCGACTTTTGTGAAGTAACGATACGTTCTGATACGCACCAAAATAAGAGTTCAGCGTGCAATGGGGTGGACCAGGTGCGTTCGTTGCAAAAATTCAGCCGTGACTTCGTTGCATGAACTTTTGCACTAATTGCACCAGTTCGGCCGTATTTTGCACCGACTTTCGTGCAGCAACGAAACAATCAGAAACGCACCAAAACATGAGTTTAGGGTCCACTAGGGTGGATCGCGTGCGTTCGTTGCGAAAAATTCCGACGCGACTTCGTTGAACTTTTGCACTAATTTGCACCAGTTCGGCCCCATTTTGCACCGACTTTCGTGCAGTAACGAAACGGTCCGAAACTTACCAAACCATAAGTTTAGGGTCCAATGGGGTGGATCCGGTGCGTTCGTTACGAAAAATTCCTATGCGACTTCGTTGCACGAACTTTTGCACAGATTGCACCAGTTCGGCAACGTTTTGCACCGAATTTTGTGAAGTAACGATGCGTTCTGAAATGCACCAAAACATGAGTTTAGGGTCCAATGGGGTGGATCGGGTGCGTTCGTTGCAAAAAATTCCGACGCGACTTGTCGCACGAACTTTTGCACTAATTTCACCAGTTCGGCCCTGTTTTGCACCGACTTTCGTGCAGTAACGAAACGGTCCGAAATGCACCAAAATATGAGTTTAGGTTCCAATGGCGTGGATCGGGTGCGTTCGTTGCAAAAAATTCCGATGCGACTTGTTGCACGAACTTTTGCACTAATTGCACCAGTTCGGCCCTGTTTTGCACCGACTTTCGTGCAGTAATGAAACGGTCCGAAATGCATCAAAACATGAGTTTGGATTCCAATGCCGTGGATAGGGTGCGTTCGTTGGAAAAATTCAGACGCGACTTTGTTTCATGAACTTTTGCACGAATTGCACCAGTTCGTCCCCGTTTTGCACCGACTTTCGTGCAGTAACGATACGTTCTGAAACACACCAAAATATGAGTTCAGGGTGCAATGGGGTGGACCAGGTGCGTTCGTTGCAAAAATTCAACCGTGACTTCGTTGCATGAACTTTTGCACTAATTTCACCAGTTCGGGCCCCGTTTTGCACCGACTTTCGTGCAGTAACGAAACGGTCCGAAACGCACCAAACCATGAGTTTAAGTTCCAATGGGGTGGATCCGGTGCGTTCGTTGCGAAAATTCCTATGCGACTTCGTTGCACAAACTTTTGCACAAATTCCACCAGTTCGGCCCCGTTTTGCACCGACTTTTGTGAAGTAACGATACGTTCTGATACGCACCAAAATAAGAGTTCAGCGTGCAATGGGGTGGACCAGGTGCGTTCGTTGCAAAAATTCAGCCGTGACTTCGTTGCATGAACTTTTGCACTAATTGCACCAGTTCGGCCGTATTTTGCACCGACTTTCGTGCAGCAACGAAACAATCCGAAACGCACCAAAACATGAGTTTAGGGTCCACTAGGGTGGATCGCGTGCGTTCGTTGCGAAAAATTCCGACGCGACTTCGTTGAACTTTTGCACTAATTTGCACCAGTTCGGCCCCATTTTGCACCGACTTTCGTGCAGTAACGAAACGGTCCGAAACTTACCAAACCATAAGTTTAGGGTCCAATGGGGTGGATCCGGTGCGTTCGTTACGAAAAATTCCTATGCGACTTCGTTGCACGAACTTTTGCACAGATTGCACCAGTTCGGCAACGTTTTGCACCGAATTTTGTGAAGTAACGATGCGTTCTGAAATGCACCAAAACATGAGTTTAGGGTCCAATGGGGTGGATCGGGTGCGTTCGTTGCAAAAAATTCCGACGCGACTTGTCGCACGAACTTTTGCACTAATTGCACCAGTTCGGCCCTGTTTTGCACCGACTTTCGTGCAGTAACGAAACGGTCCGAAATGCACCAAAATATGAGTTTAGGTTCCAATGGCGTGGATCGGGTGCGTTCGTTGCAAAAAATTCCGACGCGACTTGTTGCACGAACTTTTGCACTAATTGCACCAGTTCGGCCCTGTTTTGCACCGACTTTCGTGCAGTAATGAAACGGTCCGAAATGCACCAAAACATGAGTTTGGATTCCAATGCCGTGGATAGGGTGCGTTCGTTGGAAAAATTCAGACGCGACTTTGTTTCATGAACTTTTGCACGAATTGCACCAGTTCGTCCCCGTTTTGCACCGACTTTCGTGCAGTAACGATACGTTCTGAAACACACCAAAATATGAGTTCAGGGTGCAATGGGGTGGACCAGGTGCGTTCGTTGCAAAAATTCAACCGTGACTTCGTTGCATGAACTTTTGCACTAATTGCACCTGTTCGGCCCTATTTTGCACTGACTTTCGTGCAGTAACGAAACAATCCGAAACGCACCAAAACATGAGTTTAGGGTCCAATAGGGTGGATCGGGTGCGTTCGTTGCGAAAAATTCCGACGCGATTTTGTTGAACTTTTGCACTAATTTCACCAGTTCGGCCCCGTTTTGCACCGACTTTCGTGCAGTAACGAAACGGTCCGAAACGCACCAAACCATGAGTTTAGGTTCCAATGGGGTGGATCCGCTGCGTTCGTTGCGAAAAATTCCTATGCGACTTCGTTGCACGAACTTTTGCACAAATTGCACCAGTTCGGCCCCGTTTTGCACCGACTTTTGTGAAGTAACGATACGTTCCGAAACGCACCAAAACTTGAGTTTAGGGTGCAATGGGGTGGATCGGGTGCGTTCGTTGCGAAAAATTCCAACGTGACTTTGTTAAACTTTTGCACTAATTGCTCTAGTTCGGCCCTGTTTTGCACCGACTTTCGTGCAGTAACGATACATTCCGAAACGCACTGAAACATGAGTTTAGGGTCCAATGGGGTGGGTCCGGTGCGTTCGTTGCAAAAAATTCCGACGCGACTTCGTTGCACGAACTTTTGCACAAATTGCACCAGTTCGGCCCCGTTTTGCACCGACTTTTGTGAAGTAACGATACGTTCCGAAACACACCAAAACATGAGTTTAGGGTCCAATGGGGTGGATCAGGTGCGTTCGTTGCAAAAAATTTCGACGCGACTTGTTGCACGAACTTTTTCCACTAATTGCAACAGTTCGTCTCCGTTTTGCATCGACATTCGTGCAGTAACGATACGTTCGGAAATGCACCAAAATGTGAGTTTAGGGTCCAATAGGGTGGATTAGGTGCGTTCGTTGCAAAAAATTCCGACGCGACTTGTTGCACGAACCTTTGCACTAATTGCACCAGTTCGGCCCGTTTTGCACCGACTTTTGTCAAGTAACGATACGTTCCGAAACGCACCAAAACATGAGTTTAGGGTCCAATGGGGTGGACCAGGTGCGTTTGTTGCAAAAATTCAGACGCGACTTCGTTGCATGAACTTTTGCACTAATTGCACCAGTTCGGCCATGTTTTGCACCGACTTTCGTGCAGTAACGAAACAATCCGAAACGCACCAAAATATGACTTTAGGGTCCAATAGGGTGGATCGGGTCCTTTCGTTGCGAAAAATTCCGACGTGACTTCGTTGAACTTTTGCACTAATTGCTCCAGTTCGGCCCTGTTTTGCACCAACTTTCGTGCAGTAATGATAAAATCCGAAATGCACCAAAATATGAGTTTAGGTTCCAATGGGGTGGATCCGCTGCGTTCGTTGCGAAAAATTCCTATGCGACTTCGGTGCACGAACTTTTGCACTAATTGCACCAGTTCGGCCCTATTTTGCACCGACTTTCGTGCAGTAACGAAACAATCCGAAAAGCACCAAAACATGAGTTTAGGGTCCAATAGGGTGGATCGGGTGCGTTCGTTGCGAAAAATTCCGACGCGATTTCGTTGAACTTTTGCACTAATTTGCACCAGTTCGGCCCCGTTTTGCACCGACTTTCGTGCAGTAACAAAACGGTCCGAAACGCACCAAACCATGAGTTTAGGGTCCAATGGGGTGGATCCGGTGCGTTCGTTGCGAAAAATTCCGAAGCGACTTCGTTGCACAAAGTTTTGCACTAATTGCACCAGTTCGTCCCCGTTTTGCACCGACTTTCGTGCAGTAACGATACGTTCTGAAACGCACCAAAATATGAGTTTAGGGTCCAATGGGTTGGACCAGGTCCGTTCGTTGCAAATATTCAGACGCGACTTCGTTGCATGAACTTTTGCACTAATTGCACCAGTTCGGCCCTACTTTGCACCGACTTACGTGCAGCAATGAAACAATCCGAAACGCACCAAAACGTTAGTTTAGGGTCCAATATGGTGGATTGGGTGCGTTCATTTCAAAAAACTCCATCGCGGCTTCATTGAACTTTTGCACTAATTGCACCAGTTCGGCCCCGTTTTGCACCGACTTTCGTGCAGTAACGAAACAGTCCGAAACGCACCAAACCATGAATTTAGGGTCCAATGGGGTAGATCCGGTGCGTTCGTTGCGAAAAATTCCGATGCGACTTCGTTGCACGAACTTTTACACTAATCGCACCAGTTCGGCCCCGTTTTGCACCGACTTTTGTGACGTAACGATACGTTACGAAACGCACCAAAACATGAGTTTAGGGTCCAATGGGGTGGATCGGGTGCGTTCGTTGCAAAAAATTCCGACGCGACTTGTCGCACGAACTTTTGCACCAATTGCACCAGTTCGTGCCCGTTTTGCACCGACTTTCGTGCAGTAACGATACGTTCTGAAACGCACCAAAATACGAGTTTAGGGTCCAATAGGGTGGATGAGGTGCGTTCGTTGCAAAAAATTCCGACGCGAATTGTTGCACGAACTTTTGCACTAATTGCACCAGTTCGGCCCTGTTTTGCACTGACTTTCGTGCAGTAACGAAACGGTCCGAAATGCACCAAAACATGAGTTTAGGTTCCAATGGCGTGGATCGGGTGCGTTCGTTGCGAAAAATTCCGACGCGATTTCGTTGAACTTTTGCACTAATTGCACCAGTTCGGCCCCCTTTTGCACCGACTTTCGTGCAGTAACGAAACGGTCCGAAACGCACCAAACCATGAGTTTAGGTTCCAATGGGGTGGATCCGGTGCGTTCGTTGCGAAAAATTCCTATGCGACTTCGTTGCACGAACTTTTGCACAAATTCCACCAGTTCGGCCCCGTTTTGCAACGACTTTTGTGAAGTAACGATACGTTCTGAAACGCACCAAAATACGAGTTTAGGGTCCAATAGGGTGGATGAGGTGCGTTCGTTGCAAAAAATTCCGACGCGAATTGTTGCACGAACTTTTGCACTAATTGCACCAGTTCGGCCCTGTTTTGCACCGACTTTCGTGCAGTAACGAAACGGTCCGAAATGCACCAAAACATGAGTTTAGGTTCCAAGGCGTGGATTGGGTGCGTTCGTTGCGAAAAATTCCGACGCGATTTCGTTGAACTTTTGCACTAATTGCAACAGTTCGGCCCCCTTTTGCACCGACTTTCGTGCAGTAACGAAACGGTCCGAAACGCACCAAACCATGAGTTTAGGTTCCAATGGGGTGGATCCGGTGCGTTCGTTGCAAAAATTCCTATGCGACTTCGTTGCACAAACTTTTGCACAAATTCCACCAGTTCGGCCCCGTTTTGCACCGACTTTTGTGAAGTAACGATACGTTCTGATACGCACCAAAATAAGAGTTCAGCGTGCAATGGGGTGGACCAGGTGCGTTCGTTGCAAAAATTCAGCCGTGACTTCGTTGCATGAACTTTTGCACTAATTGCACCAGTTCGGCCGTATTTTGCACCGACTTTCGTGCAGCAACGAAACAATCCGAAACGCACCAAAACATGAGTTTAGGGTCCACTAGGGTGGATCGCGTGCGTTCGTTGCGAAAAATTCCGACGCGACTTCGTTGAACTTTTGCACTAATTTGCACCAGTTCGGCCCCATTTTGCACCGACTTTCGTGCAGTAACGAAACGGTCCGAAACTTACCAAACCATAAGTTTAGGGTCCAATGGGGTGGATCCGGTGCGTTCGTTACGAAAAATTCCTATGCGACTTTGTTGCACGAACTTTTGCACAGATTGCACCAGTTCGGCAACGTTTTGCACCGAATTTTGTGAAGTAACGATGCGTTCTGAAATGCACCAAAACATGAGTTTAGGGTCCAATGGGGTGGATCGGGTGCGTTCGTTGCAAAAAATTCCGACGCGACTTGTCGCACGAACTTTTGCACTAATTGCACCAGTTCGGCCCTGTTTTGCACCGACTTTCGTGCAGTAACAAAACGGTCCGAAATGCACCAAAATATGAGTTTAGGTTCCAATGGCGTGGATCGGGTGCGTTCGTTGCAAAAAATTCCGACGCGACTTGTTGCACGAACTTTTGCACTAATTGCACCAGTTCGGCCCTGTTTTGCACCGACTTTCGTGCAGTAATGAAACGGTCCGAAATGCACCAAAACATGAGTTTGGATTCCAATGCCGTGGATAGGGTGCGTTCGTTGCAAAAATTCAGACGCGACTTTGTTGCATGAACTTTTGCACGAATTGCACCAGTTCGTCCCCGTTTTGCACCGACTTTCGTGCAGTAACGATACGTTCTGAAACACACCAAAATATGAGTTCAGGGTGCAATGGGGTGGACCAGGTGCGTTCGTTGCAAAAATTCAACCGTGACTTCGTTGCATGAACTTTTGCACTAATTGCACCTGTTCGGCCCTATTTTGCACTGACTTTCGTGCAGTAACGAAACAATCCGAAACGCACCAAAACATGAGTTTAGGGTCCAATAGGGTGGATCGGGTGCGTTCGTTGCGAAAAATTCCGACGCGATTTTGTTGAACTTTTGCACTAATTTCACCAGTTCGGCCCCGTTTTGCACCGACTTTCGTGCAGTAACGAAACGGTCCGAAACGCACCAAACCATGAGTTTAGGTTCCAATGGGGTGGATCCGCTGCGTTCGTTGCGAAAAATTCCTATGCGACTTCGTTGCACGAACTTTTGCACAAATTGCACCAGTTCGGCCCCGTTTTGCACCGACTTTTGTGAAGTAACGATACGTTCCGAAACACACCAAAACATGAGTTTAGGGTCCAATGGGGTGGATCAGGTGCGTTCGTTGCAAAAAATTTCGACGCGACTTGTTGCACGAACTTTTTCCACTAATTGCAACAGTTCGTCTCCGTTTTGCATCGACATTCGTGCAGTAACGATACGTTCGGAAATGCACCAAAATGTGAGTTTAGGGTCCAATAGGGTGGATTAGGTGCGTTCGTTGCAAAAAATTCCGACGCGACTTGTTGCACGAACCTTTGCACTAATTGCACCAGTTCGGCCCGTTTTGCACCGACTTTTGTCAAGTAACGATACGTTCCGAAACGCACCAAAACATGAGTTTAGGGTCCAATGGGGTGGACCAGGTGCGTTTGTTGCAAAAATTCAGACGCGACTTCGTTGCATGAACTTTTGCACTAATTGCACCAGTTCGGCCATGTTTTGCACCGACTTTCGTGCAGTAACGAAACAATCCGAAACGCACCAAAATATGACTTTAGGGTCCAATAGGGTGGATCGGGTCCTTTCGTTGCGAAAAATTCCGACGTGACTTCGTTGAACTTTTGCACTAATTGCTCCAGTTCGGCCCTGTTTTGCACCAACTTTCGTGCAGTAATGATAAAATCCGAAATGCACCAAAATATGAGTTTAGGTTCCAATGGGGTGGATCCGCTGCGTTCGTTGCGAAAAATTCCTATGCGACTTCGGTGCACGAACTTTTGCACTAATTGCACCAGTTCGGCCCTATTTTGCACCGACTTTCGTGCAGTAACGAAACAATCCGAAAAGCACCAAAACATGAGTTTAGGGTCCAATAGGGTGGATCGGGTGCGTTCGTTGCGAAAAATTCCGACGCGATTTCGTTGAACTTTTGCACTAATTTGCACCAGTTCGGCCCCGTTTTGCACCGACTTTCGTGCAGTAACAAAACGGTCCGAAACGCACCAAACCATGAGTTTAGGGTCCAATGGGGTGGATCCGGTGCGTTCGTTGCGAAAAATTCCGAAGCGACTTCGTTGCACAAAGTTTTGCACTAATTGCACCAGTTCGTCCCCGTTTTGCACCGACTTTCGTGCAGTAACGATACGTTCTGAAACGCACCAAAATATGAGTTTAGGGTCCAATGGGTTGGACCAGGTCCGTTCGTTGCAAATATTCAGACGCGACTTCGTTGCATGAACTTTTGCACTAATTGCACCAGTTCGGCCCTACTTTGCACCGACTTACGTGCAGCAATGAAACAATCCGAAACGCACCAAAACGTTAGTTTAGGGTCCAATATGGTGGATCGGGTGCGTTCATTTCAAAAAACTCCATCGCGGCTTCATTGAACATTTGCACTAATTGCACCAGTTCGGCCCCGTTTTGCACCGACTTTCGTGCAGTAACGAAACAGTCCGAAACGCACCAAACCATGAATTTAGGGTCCAATGGGGTAGATCCGGTGCGTTCGTTGCGAAAAATTCCGATGCGACTTCGTTGCACGAACTTTTACACTAATCGCACCAGTTCGGCCCCGTTTTGCACCGACTTTTGTGACGTAACGATACGTTACGAAACGCACCAAAACATGAGTTTAGGGTCCAATGGGGTGGATCGGGTGCGTTCGTTGCAAAAAATTCCGACGCGACTTGTCGTACGAACTTTTGCACTAATTGCACCAGTTCGGCCCTGTTTTGCACCGACTTTCGTGCAGTAACGAAACGGTCCGAAATGCACCAAAATATGAGTTTAGGTTCCAATGGCGTGGATCGGGTGCGTTCGTTGCAAAAAATTCCAACGCGACTTGTTGCACGAACTTTTGCACTAATTGCACCAGTTCGGCCCTGTTTTGCACCGACTTTCGTGCAGTAATGAAACGGTCCGAAATGCACCAAAACATGAGTTTGGATTCCAATGCCGTGGATAGGGTGCGTTCGTTGCAAAAATTCAGACGCGACTTTGTTGCATGAACTTTTGCACGAATTGCACGTTCGTCCTCGTTTTGCACCGACTTTTGTGCAGTAACGATACGTTCTGAAACGCACCAAAATATGAGTTCAGGGTGCAATGGGGTGGACCAGGTGCGTTCGTTGCAAAAATTCAACCGTGACTTCGTTGCATGAACTTTTGCACTAATTGCACCTATTCGGCCGTATTTTGCACCGACTTTCGTGCAGTAACGAAACAATCCGAAACGAACCAAAACATGAGTTTAGGGTCCAATAGGGTGGATCGGGTGCGTTCGTTGTGAAAAATTCCGACGCGATTTTGTTGAACTTTTCACTAATTGCACTAGTTCGGCCCCGTTTTGCACCGACTTTCGTGCAGTAACGAAACGGTCCGAAACGCACCAAACCATGAGTTTAGGTTCCAATGGGGTGGATCCGCTGCGTTCGTTGCGAAAAATTCATATACGACTTCGTTGCACGAACTTTTGCACAAATTGCACCAGCTCGGCCCCGTTTTGCACCGACTTTTGTGATGTAACGATACGTTCCGAAACGCACCAAAACATGAGTTTAGGGTGCAATGGGGTGGATCGGGTGCGTTCGTTGCGAAAAATTCCGACGTGACTTTGTTAAACTTTTGCACTAATTGCTCTAGTTCGGCCCTGTTTTGCACCGACTTTCGTGCAGTAACGATACATTCCGAAACGCACTGAAACATGAGTTTAGGGTCCAATGGGGTGGATCCGGTGCGTTCGTTGCAAAAAATTCCGACGCGACTTCAGTGCACGAACTTTTGCACCAATTGCACCAGTTCGTGCCCATTTTGCACCGACTTTCGTGCAGTAACGATACGTTCTGAAACGCACCAAAATACAAGTTTAGGGTCCAATAGGGTGGATGAGGTGCGTTCGTTGCAAAAAATTCCGACGCGAATTGTTGCACGAACTTTTGCACTATTTGCACCAGTTCGGCCCTGTTTTGCACCGTCTTTCGTGCAGTAACGAAACGGTCCGAAATGCACCAAAACATGAGTTTAGGTTCCAATGGCGTGGATCGGGTGCGTTCGTTGCGAAAAATTCCGACGCGATTTCGCTGAACTTTTGCACTAATTGCAACAGTTCGGCCCCCTTTTGCACCGACTTTCGTGCAGTAACGAAACGGTCCGAAACGCACCAAACCATGAGTTTAGGTTCCAATGGGGTGGATCCGGTGCGTTGGTTGCGAAAAATTCCTATGCGACTTCGTTGCACGAACTTTTGCACAAATTCCACCAGTTCGGCCCCGTTTTGCAACGACTTTTGTGAAGTAACGATACGTTCTGAAACGCACGAAAATACGAGTTTAGGGTCCAATAGGGTGGATGAGGTGCGTTCGTTGCAAAAAATTCCGACGCGAATTGTTGCACGAACTTTTGCACTAATTGCACCAGTTCGGCCCTGTTTTGCACCGACTTTCGTGCAGTAACGAAACGGTCCGAAATGCACCAAAACATGAGTTTAGGTTCCAAGGCGTGGATTGGGTGCGTTCGTTGCGAAAAATTCCGACGCGATTTCGTTGAACTTTTGCACTAATTGCAACAGTTCGGCCCCCTTTTGCACCGACTTTCGTGCAGTAACAAAACGGTCCGAAACGCACCAAACCATGAGTTTAGGTTCCAATGGGGGTGGATCCGGTGCGTTCGTTGCGAAAATTCCTATGCGACTTCGTTGCACAAACTTTTGCACAAATTCCACCAGTTCGGCCCCGTTTTGCACCGACTTTTGTGAAGTAACGATACGTTCTGAAACGCACCAAAACATGAGTTTAGGGTCCAATGGGGTGGATCAGGTGCGTTCGTTGCAAAAATTCAGAAGCGACTTCGTTGCACGAAATTTTGCACTAATTGCACCTGTTCGTCCCCGTTTTGCACCGACTTTCGTGCAGTAACGATACGTTCTAAAACGCACCAAAATATGAGTTCAGGGTGCAATGGGGTGGACCAGGTGCGTTCGTTGCAAAAATTCAGCCGTGACTTCGTTGCATGAACTTTTGCACTAATTGCACCAGTTTGGCCGTATTTTGCACCGACTTTCGTGCAGCAATGAAACAATCCGAAACGCACCAAAACATGAGTTTAGGGTCCAATAGGGTGGATCGCGTGCGTTCGTTGCGAAAAATTCCGACGCGACTTCGTTGAACTTTTGCACTAATTTGCACCAGTTCGGCCCCATTTTGCACCGACTTTCGTGCAGTAACGAAACGGTCCGAAACTTACCAAACCATAAGTTTAGGGTCCAATGGGGTGGATCCGGTGCGTTCGTTACGAAAAATTCCTATGCGACTTCGTTGCACGAACTTTTGCACAGATTGCACCAGTTCGGCAACGTTTTGCACCGAATTTTGTGAAGTAACGATGCGTTCCGAAATGCACCAAAACATGAGTTTAGGGTCCAATGGGGTGGATCGGGTGCGTTCGTTGCAAAAAATTCCGACGCAACTTGTCGCACGAACTTTTGCACTAATTGCACCAGTTCGGCCCTGTTTTGCACCGACTTTCGTGCAGTAACGAAACGGTCCGAAATGCACCAAAATATGAGTTTAGGTTCCAATGGCGTGGATCGGGTGCGTTCGTTGCAAAAAATTCCGACGCGACTTGTTGCACGAACTTTTGCACTAATTGCACCAGTTCGGCCCTATTTTGCACCGACTTTCGTGCAGTAATGAAACGGTCCGAAATGCACCAAAACATGAGTTTGGATTCCAATGCCGTGGATAGGGTGCGTTCGTTGCAAAAATTCAGACGCGACTTTGTTGCATGAACTTTTGCACGAATTGCACCAGTTCGTCCCCGTTTTGCACCGACTTTCGTGCAGTAACGATACGTTCTGAAACGCACCAAAATATGAGTTTAGGGTCCAATGGGTTGGACCAGGTCCGTTCGTTGCAAATATTCAGACGCGACTTCGTTGCATGAACTTTTGCACTAATTGCACCAGTTCGGCCCTACTTTGCACCGACTTACGTGCAGCAATGAAACAATCCGAAACGCACCAAAACGTTAGTTTAGGGTCCAATATGGTGGATCGGGTGCGTTCATTTCAAAAAACTCCATCGCGGCTTCATTGAACTTTTGCACTAATTGCACCAGTTCGGCCCCGTTTTGCACCGACTTTCGTGCAGTAACGAAACAGTCCGAAACGCACCAAACCATGAATTTAGGGTCCAATGGGGTAGATCCGGTGCGTTCGTTGCGAAAAATTCCGATGCGACTTCGTTGCACGAACTTTTACACTAATCGCACCAGTTCGGCCCCGTTTTGCACCGACTTTTGTGACGTAACGATACGTTACGAAACGCACCAAAACATGAGTTTAGGGTCCAATGGGGTGGATCGGGTGCGTTCGTTGCAAAAAATTCCGACGCGACTTGTCGTACGAACTTTTGCACTAATTGCACCAGTTCGGCCCTGTTTTGCACCGACTTTCCTGCAGTAACGAAACGGTCCGAAATGCACCAAATATGAGTTTAGGTTCCAATGGCGTGGATCGGGTGCGTTCGTTGCAAAAAATTCCAACGCGACTTGTTGCACGAACTTTTGCACTAATTGCACCAGTTCGGCCCTGTTTTGCACCGACTTTCGTGCAGTAATGAAACGGTCCGAAATGCACCAAAACATGAGTTTGGATTCCAATGCCGTGGATAGGGTGCGTTCGTTGCAAAAATTCAGACGCGACTTTGTTGCATGAACTTTTGCACGAATTGCACGTTCGTCCTCGTTTTGCACCGACTTTTGTGCAGTAACGATACGTTCTGAAACGAACCAAAATATGAGTTCAGGGTGCAATGGGGTGGACCAGGTGCGTTCGTTGCAAAAATTCAACCGTGACTTCGTTGCATGAACTTTTGCACTAATTGCACCTATTCGGCCGTATTTTGCACCGACTTTCGTGCAGTAACGAAACAATCCGAAACGAACCAAAACATGAGTTTAGGGTCCAATAGGGTGGATCGGGTGCGTTCGTTGCGAAAAATTCCGACGCGATTTTGTTGAACTTTTCCACTAATTGCACTAGTTCGGCCCCGTTTTGCACCGACTTTCGTGCAGTAACGAAACGGTCCGAAACGCACCAAACCATGAGTTTAGGTTCCAATGGGGTGGATCCGCTGCGTTCGTTGCGAAAAATTCATATGCGACTTCGTTGCACGAACTTTTGCACAAATTGCACCAGCTCGGCCCCGTTTTGCACCGACTTTTGTGATGTAACGATACGTTCCGAAACGCACCAAAACATGAGTTTAGGGTGCAATGGGGTGGATCGGGTGCGTTCGTTGCGAAAAATTCCGACGTGACTTTGTTAAACTTTTGCACTAATTGCTCTAGTTCGGCCCTGTTTTGCACCGACTTTCGTGCAGTAACGATACATTCCGAAACGCACTGAAACATGAGTTTAGGGTCCAATGGGGTGGATCCGGTGCGTTCGTTGCAAAAAATTCCGACGCGACTTCAGTGCACGAACTTTTGCACCAATTGCACCAGTTCGTGCCCATTTTGCACCGACTTTCGTGCAGTAACGATACGTTCTGAAACGCACCAAAATACGAGTTTAGGGTCCAATAGGGTGGATGAGGTGCGTTCGTTGCAAAAAATTCCGACGCGAATTGTTGCACGAACTTTTGCACTATTTGCACCAGTTCGGCCCTGTTTTGCACCGTCTTTCGTGCAGTAACGAAACGGTCCGAAATGCACCAAAACATGAGTTTAGGTTCCAATGGCGTGGATCGGGTGCGTTCGTTGCGAAAAATTCCGACGCGATTTCGTTGAACTTTTGCACTAATTGCAACAGTTCGGCCCCCTTTTGCACCGACTTTCGTGCAGTAACGAAACGGTCCGAAACGCACCAAACCATGAGTTTAGGTTCCAATGGGGTGGATCCGGTGCGTTGGTTGCGAAAAATTCCTATGCGACTTCGTTGCACGAACTTTTGCACAAATTCCACCAGTTCGGCCCCGTTTTGCAACGACTTTTGTGAAGTAACGATACGTTCTGAAATGCACCAAAATACGAGTTTAGGGTCCAATAGGGTGGATGAGGTGCGTTCGTTGCAAAAAATTCCGACGCGAATTGTTGCACGAACTTTTGCACTAATTGCACCAGTTCGGCCCTGTTTTGCACCGACTTTCGTGCAGTAACGAAACGGTCCGAAATGCACCAAAATATGAGTTTAGGTTCCAAGGCGTGGATTGGGTGCGTTCGTTGCGAAAAATTCCGACGCGATTTCGTTGAACTTTTGCACTAATTGCAACAGTTCGGCCCCCTTTTGCACCGACTTTCGTGCAGTAACGAAACGGTCCGAAACGCACCAAACCATGAGTTTAGGTTCCAATGGGGGTGGATCCGGTGCGTTTGTTGCGAAAATTCCTATGCGACTTCGTTGCACAAACTTTTGCACAAATTCCACCAGTTCGGCCCCGTTTTGCACCGACTTTTGTGAAGTAACGATACGTTCTGAAACGCACCAAAACATGAGTTTAGGGTCCAATGGGGTGGATCAGGTGCGTTCGTTGCAAAAATTCAGAAGCGACTTCGTTGCACGAAATTTTGCACTAATTGCACCTGTTCGTCCCCGTTTTGCACCGACTTTCGTGCAGTAACGATACGTTCTGAAACGCACCAAAATATGAGTTCAGGGTGCAATGGGGTGGACCAGGTGCGTTCGTTGCAAAAATTCAGCCGTGACTTCGTTGCATGAACTTTTGCACTAATTGCACCAGTTCGGCCGTATTTTGCACCGACTTTCGTGCAGCAATGAAACAATCCGAAACGCACCAAAACATGAGTTTAGGGTCCAATAGGGTGGATCGCGTGCGTTCGTTGCGAAAAATTCCGACGCGACTTCGTTGAACTTTTGCACTAATTTGCACCAGTTCGGCCCCATTTTGCACCGACTTTCGTGCAGTAACGAAACGGTCCGAAACTTACCAAACCATAAGTTTAGGGTCCAATGGGGTGGATCCGGTGCGTTCGTTACGAAAAATTCCTATGCGACTTCGTTGCACGAACTTTTGCACAGATTGCACCAGTTCGGCAACGTTTTGCACCGAATTTTGTGAAGTAACGATGCGTTCCGAAATGCACCAAAACATGAGTTTAGGGTCCAATGGGGTGGATCGGGTGCGTTCGTTGCAAAAAATTCCGACGCAACTTGTCGCACGAACTTTTGCACTAATTGCACCAGTTCGGCCCTGTTTTGCACCGACTTTCGTGCAGTAACGAAACGGTCCGAAATGCACCAAAATATGAGTTTAGGTTCCAATGGCGTGGATCGGGTGCGTTCGTTGCAAAAAATTCCGACGCGACTTGTTGCACGAACTTTTGCACTAATTGCACCAGTTCGGCCCTATTTTGCACCGACTTTCGTGCAGTAATGAAACGGTCCGAAATGCACCAAAACATGAGTTTGGATTCCAATGCCGTGGATAGGGTGCGTTCGTTGCAAAAATTCAGACGCGACTTTGTTGCATGAACTTTTGCACGAATTGCACCAGTTCGTCCCCGTTTTGCACCGACTTTCGTGCAGTAACGATACGTTCTGAAACGCACCAAAATATGAGTTCAGGGTGCAATGGGGTGGACCAGGTGCGTTCGTTGCAAAAATTCAACCGTGACTTCGTTGCATGAACTTTTGCACTAATTGCACCTGTTCGGCCGTATTTTGCACCGACTTTCGTGCAGTAACGAAACAATCCGAAACGCACCAAAACATGAGTTTAGGGTCCAATAGGGTGGATCGGGTGCGTTCGTTGCGAAAAATTCCGACGCGATTTTGTTGAACTTTTGCACTAATTGCACCAGTTCGGCCCCGTTTTGCACCGACTTTCGTGCAGTAACGAAACGGTCCGAAACGCACTAAACCATGAGTTTAGGTTCCAATGGGGTGGATCCGCTGCGTTCGTTGCGAAAAATTCCTATGCGACTTCGTTGCACGAACTTTTGCACAAATTGCACCAGTTCGGCCCCGTTTTGCACCGACTTTTGTGAAGTAACGATACATTCCGAAACACACCAAAACATGAGTTTAGGGTCTAATGGGGTGGATCAGGTGCGTTCGTTGCAAAAAATTTCGACGCGACTTGTTGCACGAACTTTTTGCACTAATTGCAACAGTTCGTCTCCGTTTTGCACCGACATTCGTGCAGTAACGATACGTTCGGAAATGCACCAAAACATGAGTTTAGGGTCCAATGGGGTGGACCAGGTGCGTTTGTTGCAAAAATTCAGACGCGACTTCGTTGCATGAACTTTTGCACTAATTGCACCAGTTCGGCCATGTTTTGCACCGACTTTCGTGCAGTAACGAAACAATCCGAAACGCACCAAAATATGACTTTAGGGTCCAATAGGGTGGATCGGGTCCTTTCGTTGCGAAAAATTCCGACGTGACTTCGTTGAACTTTTGCACTAATTGCTCCAGTTCGGCCCTGTTTTGCACCAACTTTCGTGCAGTAATGATACAATCCGAAATGCACCAAAACATGAGTTTAGGGTCCAATGGGGTGGATCCGGTGCGTTCGTTGCAAAAAATTCCGACGCGACTTCGGTGCACGAACTTTTGCACGAATTGCACCAGTTCGTCCCCGTTTTGCACCGACTTTCGTGCAGTAACGATACGTTCTGATACGCACCAAAATAAGAGTTCAGGGTGCAATGGGGTGGACCAGGTGCGTTCGTTGCAAAAATTCAGCCGTAACTTCGTTGCATGAACTTTTGAACTAATTGCACCAGTTCGGCCCTATTTTGCACCGACTTTCGTGCAGTAACGAAACGGTCCGAAACGCACCAAAACATGAGTTTAGGTTCCAATGGGGTGGATCCGGTGCGTTGGTTGCGAAAA
>CM064062.1:25405484-25584628 GCA_032594955.1 Panicum miliaceum
TGATTCGTCCCGCAATGACCAAAATACTACCGACTGGTTTTCTGTCTAAAGGTGCTGCGACATCTTAATTTGGGCCCGATGGGCTTTGTATCAAGTCGGGTCCATTAGGGACGCGTCCTAGGGTTGGAGTGCGACTCAAACACCCTCTTGGTCGTCCTCCTAGGTATTAATAAGGGTTAGAGCCGCCTATGAACAGATTGGGGGGTTTTTGTTTTGTTGAAAGTTTAGCCATTGCTACTTCCTTGTACACCGCGGTGTGTCGACTAGACCATCAGTTCTACTCGATTCGGAACCCACCTTGTTGATTCCAGATTGGTTATTATCTCCATATTTGCAATTGAGTTGCTTGTTCTACTTGTTCTTGCTGGTTCTTTCGATTGCTTGCAGGACAGGTGCCCTAGTGGCCGGGTGTCGCGCTCCACAAGATCGCGGCAGCCATTGGAGGTGGTGTATCGGTTGCTAAGGCGCAGCGTCCTTGGATGGCTGTAGTCGGGCGCGTGAACGTCGCCTCCATCTCAAATCGAGTTATCCCCCGCCTCTCATCGAAAGATCGGGAACAAACCCTAGCGGGTTCACATCAAACGATACGTTCTGAAACGCACCAAATACGAGTTTAGGGTCCAATAGGGTGGGATGAGGTGCGTTCGTTGCAAAAAAAATCCGACGCGAATTGTTGCACGAACTTTTGCACTAATTGCACCAGTTCGGGCCCTGTTTTGCACCGACTTTCGTGCAGTAACCGAAACGGTCCGAAATGCCACCAAAACATGAGTTTAGGTTCCAAGGCGTGGATTGGGTGCGTTCGTTGCGAAAAATTCCGACGCGATTTCGTTGAACTTTTGCACTAATTGCAACAGTTCGGCCCCCTTTTGCACCGACTTTCGTGGCAGAGTAACGAAAACGGTCCGAAACGCACCAAACCATGAGTTTAGGTTCACAATGGGGTGGATCCGGTGCGTTCGTTGCGAAAATTCCTATGCGACTTCGTTGCACAAACTTTTGCACAAATTCAACCAGTTCGGCCCCGTTTTGCACCGACTTTTGTGAAGTAACGATTCGTTCAGAAACGCACCAAAACATGAGTTAGGGTCCAATGGGGTGGATCAGGTGCGTTCGTTGCAAAAATTCAGAAGCGACTTCGTTGCACGAACTTTTGCACTAATTGCACCTGTTCGTCCCGTTTTGCACCGACATTCGTGCAGTAACGATACATTCTGAAACGCACCAAAATATGAGTTCAGGGTGCAATGGGGGTGGACCAGGTGCGTTCGTTGCAAAAATTCAGCCGTGACTTCGTTGCATGAACTTTGCACTAATTGCACCAGTTCGGCCGTATTTTGCACCGACTTTCGTGCAACAACGAAACAATCCGAAACGCACCAAAACATGAGTTTAGGGTCCAATGGGGTGGATCTGGGTGCGTTCGTTGCAAAAAATTCCGACGCAACTTGTCGCACGAACTTTGCACTAATTGCAACCAGTTCAGCCCTGTTTTGCACCGACTTTCGTGTTGCAGTAACGAAACAGTCCGAAATGCACCAAAATATGAGTTTAGGTTCCAATGGCGTGGATCGGGTGCGTTCGTTGCAAAAAATTCTGACGCGACTTGTTGCAACGAACTTTTGCACTAATTGCACCAGTTCGGCCCTATTTTGCACCGACTTTCGTGCAGTAATGAAACGGTCCGAAATGCACCAAAACATGAGTTTTGGATCCAATGCCGTGGATAGGGTGCGTTCGTTGCAAAAAATTCAGACGCGACTTGTTGCATGAACTTTTGCACGAATTGCACCAGTTCGTCCCCCGTTTTGCACCGACTTTCGTGCAGTAACGATACGTTCTGGAACGCACCAAAAATGAGTTTAGGGTGCAATGGGGGTGACCAGGTGCGTTCGTTGCAAAAATCAACCGTGACTTCGTTGCATGACTTTTGCACTAATTGCACCTGTTCGGCCGTATTTTGCACCGACTTTCGTTGCAGTAACGAAACAATCCCAAACGCACCAAAACATGAGTTTAAGGGTCCAATAGGGTGGATCGGGTGCGTTCGTTGCGAAAAATTCCGACGCGATTTTGTTGAACTTTTGCACTAATTGCACCAGTTCGGCCCCGTTTTGCACCGACTTTCGTGCAGTAACGAAACGGTCCGAAACGCAACTAAACCATGAGTTAGGTTCCAATGGGGTGGATCCGCTGCGTTCGTTGCGAAAAATTCCTATGCGACTTCGTTGCACGAACTTTTGCACAAATTGCACCAGTTCGGCCCCGTTTTGCACCGACTTTTGTGAAGTAACGATACATTCCGAAACACACCAAAACATGAGTTTAGGGTCCAATGGGGTGGATCAGGTGCGTTCGTTGCAAAAAATTTCGACGCGACTTGTTGCACGAACTTTTTGCACTAATTGCAACAGTTCGTCTCCGTTTTGCACCGACATTCGTTGCTAGTAACGATACGTTCGGAAATGCACCAAAATGTGAGTTTAGGGTCAATAGGGTGGATTAGGTGCGTTCGTTGCAAAAAATTCCGACGCGACTTGTTGCACGAACCTTTGCACTAATTGCACCAGTTCGGCCCGTTTTTGCACCGACTTTTGTGAAGTAACGATACGTTCCGAAACGCACCAAAAACATGAGTTTAGGGTCCAATGGGGTGGACCAGGTGCGTTTGTTGCAAAAATTCAGACGCGACTTCGTTGCATGAACTTTTGCACTTATTGCACCAGTTCGGCCATGTTTTGCACCGACTTTCGTGCAGTAACGAAACAATCCGAAACGCACCAAAATATGACTTTAGGGTCCATAGGGTGGATCGGGGTCCTTTCGTTGCGAAAAATTCCGACGTGACTTCGTTGAAACTTTTGCACTAATTGCTCCAGTTCGGCCCTGTTTTGCACCAACTTTCGTGCAGTAATGATACAATCCGAAATGCACCAAAACATGAGTTTAGGGTCCAATGGGGTGGATCCGGTTGCGTTCGTTGCAAAAAATTCCGACGCGACTTCGGTGCAACGAACTTTTGCACGAATTGCACCAGTTCGTCCCCGTTTTGCACCGACTTTCGTGCAGTAACGATACGTTCTGATACGCACCAAAATAAGAGTTCAGGGTGCAATGGGGTGGACCAGGTGCGTTCGTTGCAAAAATTCAGCCGTAACTTCGTTTGCATGAACTTTTGAACTAATTGCACCAGTTCGGCCCTATTTTGCACCGACTTTCGTGCAGTAACGAAACGGTCCGAAACGCACCAAAACATGAGTTTAGGTTCCAATGGGGTGGATCCGGTGCGTTGGTTGCGAAAAATTCCTATGCGACTTCGTTGCACGAACTTTTGCACAAATTCCACCAGTTCTGCCCCGTTTTGCAACGACTTTTGTGAAGTAACGATACGTTCTGAAACGCACCAAAATACGAGTTTAGGGTCCAATAGGGGTGGATGAGGTGCGTTCGTTGCAAAAAATTCCGACGCGAATTGTTGCACGAACTTTTGCACTAATTGCACCAGTTCGGCCCTGTTTTGCACCGACTTTCGTGCAGTAACGAAACGGTCCAGAAATGCACCAAAACATGAGTTTAGGTTCCAAGGCGTGGATTGGGTGCGTTCGTTTGCGAAAAATTCCGACGCGATTTCGTTGAACTTTTGCACAAATTGCAACAGTTCGGCCCCCTTTTGCACCGACTTTCGTGCAGTAACGAAACGGTCCGAAACGCACCAAACCATGAGTTTAGGTTCCAATGGGGTGGATCCGGTGCGTTCGTTGCAAAAATTCCTATGCGACTTCGTTGCACAAACTTTTGCACAAATTCCACCAGTTCGGCCCCCGTTTTGCACCGACTTTTGTGAAGTAACGATACGTTCTGAAACGCACCAAAAACATGAGTTTAGGGTCCAATGGGGTGGATCAGGTGCGTTCGTTGCAAAACTTCAGAAGCAGACCCTTCGTTGCACGAACTTTTGACTAATTGCCACCTGTTCGTCCCCGTTTTGCACCGACTTTCGTTGCAGTAACGATACGTTCTGAAACGCACCAAAATATGAGTTCAGGGTGCAATGGGTGGACCAGGTGCGTTCGTTGCAAAAATTCAGCCGTGACTTCGTTGCATGAACTTTTGCACTAATTGCACCAGTTCGGCCGTATTTTGCACCGACTTTCGTGGCAGCAACGAAACAATCCGAAACGCACCAAAACATGAGTTTAGGGTCCAATAGGGTGGGATCGCGTGCGTTCGTTGCGAAAAATTCCGACGCGACTTCGTTGAACTTTTGCACTAATTTGCACCAGTTCGGCCCCTTTTTGCACCGACTTTCGTGCAGTAACGAAAACGGTCCGAAAACTTACCAAACCATAAGTTTAGGGTCCAATGGGGTGGATCCGGTGCGTTCGTTACGAAAAATTCCTATGCGACTTCGTTGCACGAACTTTTGCACAGATTGCACCAGATTCGGCAACGTTTTGCACCGAATTTGTGAAGTAACGATGCGTTCTGAAATGCACCAAAACATGAGTTTAGGGTCCAATGGGGGTGGATCGGGATGCGTTCGTTGCAAAAAATTCCGACGCAACTTGTCGCTACGAACTTTTGCACTAATTGCACCAGTTCGGCCCTGTTTTGCACCGACTTTCGTGCAGTAACGAAACGGTCCGAAATGCACCAAAATATGAGTTTAGGTTCCAATGGCGTGGGGATCGGGTGCGTTCGTTGCAAAAAATTCCGACGCGACTTGTTGCACGAACTTTTGCACTAATTGCACCAGTTCGGCCCTATTTTGCACCGACTTTCGAGTGCAGTAATGAAACGGTCCGAAATGCACCAAAACATGAGTTTGGATTCCAATGCCGTGGATAGGGTGCGTTCGTTGCAAAAATTCAGACGCGGACTTTGTTGCATGAACTTTTGCACGAATTGCACCAGTTCGTCCCCGTTTTGCACCGACTTTCGTGCATTAACGATACGTTTCTGAAACGCACCAAAATATGAGTTCAGGGTGCAATGGGGGGTGGACCAGGTGCGTTCGTTGCAAAAATTCAACCGTGACTTCGTTGCATGAACTTTTGCACTAATTGCACCTGTTCGGCCGTATTTTGCACCGACTTTCGTGCAGTAACGACAACAATCCGAAACGCACCAAAACATGAGTTTAGGGTCAATAGGGTGGATCGGGGTGCGTTCGTTGCGAAAAATTCCGACGCGATTTGTTGAACTTTTGCACTAATTTGCACCAGTTCGGCCCCGTTTTGCACCGACTTTCGTGCAGTAACGAAACGGTCCGAAACGCACTAAACCATGAGTTTAGGTTCCAATGGGGTGGATCCGCTGCGTTCGTTGCGAAAAATTCCTATGCGACTTCGTTGCACGAACTTTTGCACAAATTGCACCAGTTCGGCCCCGTTTTGCACCGACTTTGTGAAGTAACGATACAATTCCGAAACACACCAAAACATGAGTTTAGGGTCCAATGGAGTGGATCAGGTGCGTTCGTGGCAAAAAATTTCGACGAGACTTGTTGCACGAACTTTTTTGCACTAATTGCACCAGTTCGGGCCCGTTTTGCACCGACTTTTGTGAAGTAACGATACGTTCCGAAACGCACCAAAACATGAGTTTAGGGTCCCAATGGGGTGGACCAGGTGCGTTTGTTGCAAAAATTCAGACGCGACTTCGTTGCATGAACTTTTGCACTAATTGCACCAGTTCGGCCATGTTTTGCACCGACTTTCATGCAGTAACGAAACAATCCGAAACGCACCAAAAATATGACTTTAGGGTCCAAGAGGGTGGATCGGGTTCTTTCGTTGCGAAAAAATTCCGACGTGACTTCGTTGAACTTTTGCACTAATTGCTCCAGTTCGGCCCTGTTTTGCACCAAACTTTCGTGCAGTAATGATACAATCCGAAATGCACCAAAACATGAGTTTAGGGTCCAATGGGGTGGATCCGGTGCGTTCGTTGCATAAAAAATTCCGACGCGACTTCGGTTGCACGAACTTTTGCACGAATTGCACCAGTTCGTCCCCGTTTTGCACCGACTTTCGTGCAGTAACGATATGTTCTGATACGCACAAAAATAAGAGTTCAGGGTGCAATGGGGTGGACCAGGTGCATTCGTTGCAAAAATTCAGCCGTAACTTCGTTGCATGAACTTTTGAACTAATTGCACCAGTTCGGCCCTATTTTGCACCGACTTTCGTGCAGCAACGAAACAATCCGAAACGCACCAAAACATGAGTTTAGGGTCCAATAGGGTGGATCGCGTGCGTTCGTTGCGAAAAATTCCGACGCGACTTCGTTGAACTTTTGCACTAATTTTGCACCAGTTCGGCCTCTTTTTGCACCGACTTTCGTGCAGTAACGAAACGGTCCGAACTTACCAAACCATAAGTTTAGGGTCCAATGGGGTGGATCCGGTGCGTTCGTTACGAAAAATTCCTATGCGACTTCGTTGCACGAACTTTTGCACAGATTGCACCAGTTCGGCAACGTTTTGCACCGAATTTTGTGAAGTAACGATGCGTTCTGAAATGCACCAAAACATGAGTTTAGGGTCCAATGGGGTGGATCGGGTGCGTTCGTTGCAAAAAATTCCGACGCAACTTGTCGCACGAACTTTTGCACTAATTGCACCAGTTCGGCCCTGTTTTGCACCGACTTTCGTGCAGTAACGAAACGTCCGAAATGCACCAAAATATGAGTTTAGGTTCCAATGGCGTGGATCGGGTGCGTTCGTTGCAAAAAATTCCGACGCGACTTGTTGCACGAACTTTTGCACTAATTGCAACCAGTTCGGCCCTATTTTGCACCGACTTCGTGCAGTAATGAAACGGTCCGAAATGCACCAAAACATGAGTTTGGATTCCAATGCCGTGGATAGGGTGCGTTCGTTGCAAAAATTCAGACGCGACTTTGTTGCATGAACTTTTGCACGAATTGCACCAGTTCGTCCCCGTTTTGCACTGACTTTCGTGCATTATACGATACGTTCTGAAAACGCACCAAATATGAGTTTCAGGGTGCAAATGGGGTGGACCAGGTGCGTTCGTTGCAAAAATTCAACCGTGACTTCGTTGCATGAACTTTTGCACTAATTGCACCTGTTCGGCCGTATTTTGCACCGACTTTCGTGCAGTAACGAAACAATCCGAAACGCACCAAAACATGAGTTTAGGGTCCAATAGGGTGGATCGGGGTGCGTTCGTTGCGAAAAATTCCGACGCGATTTTGTTGAACTTTTGCACTAATTGCACCAGTTCGGCCCCGTTTTGCACCGACTTTCGTGCAGTAACGAAACGGTCCGAAACGCACTAAATCATGAGTTTAGGTTCCAATGGGGTGGATCCGCTGCGTTCGTTGCGAAAAATTCCTATGCGACTTCGTTGCACGAACTTTTGCACAAATTGCACCAGTTCGGCCCCCGTTTTGCACCGACTTTTGTGAAGTAACGATACATTCCGAAACACACCAAAACATGAGTTTAGGGTCCAATGGAGTGGATCAGGTGCGTTCGTTGCAAAAAATTTCGACGCGACTTGTTGCACGAACTTTTTGCACTAATTGCACCAGTTCGGCCCGTTTTGCACCGACTTTTGTGAAGTAACGATACGTTCCGAAACGCACCAAAACATGAGTTTAGGGTCCAATGGGGTGGACCAGGTGCGTTTGTTGCAAAAATTCAGACGCGACTTCGTTGCATGAACTTTTGCACTAATTGCACCAGTTCGGCCATGTTTTGCACCGACTTTCGTGCAGTAACGAAACAATCCGAAACGCACCAAAATATGACTTTAGGGTCCAAGAGGGTGGATCGGGTCCTTTCGTTGCGAAAAATTCCGACGTGACTTCGTTGAACTTTTGCACTAATTGCTCCAGTTCGGCCCTGTTTTGCACCAACTTTCGTGCAGTAATGATACAATCCGAAATGCACCAAAACATGAGTTTAGGGTCCAATGGGGTGGATCCGGTGCGTTCGTTGCAAAAAATTCCAACGCGACTTCGGTGCACGAACTTTTGCACGAATTGCACAAGTTCGTCCCCGTTTTGCACCGACTTTCGTGCAGTAACGATACGTTCTGATACGCACAAAAATAAGAGTTCAGGGTGCAATGGGGTGGACCAGGTGCATTCGTTGCAAAAATTCAGCCGTAACTTCGTTGCATGAACTTTTGAACTAATTGCACCAGTTCGGCCCTATTTTGCACCGACTTTCGTGCAGCAACGAAACAATCCGAAACGCACCAAAACATGAGTTTAGGGTCCAATAGGGTGGATCGCGTGCGTTCGTTGCGAAAAATTCCGACGCGACTTCGTTGAACTTTTGCACTAATTTGCACCAGTTCGGCCCCTTTTTGCACCGACTTTCGTGCAGTAATGAAACGGTCCGAAACTTACCAAACCATAAGTTTAGGGTCCAATGGGGGTGGATCCGGTGCGTTCGTTACGAAAAATTCCTATGCGACTTCGTTGCACGAACTTTTGCACAGATTGCACCAGTTCGGCAACGTTTTGCACCGAATTTTGTGAAGTAACGATGCGTTCTGAAATGCACCAAAACATGAGTTTAGGGTCCAATGGGGTGGATCGGGTGCGTTCGTTGCAAAAAATTCCGACGCAACTTGTCGCACGAACTTTTGCACTAATTGCACCAGTTCGGCCCTGTTTTGCACCGACTTTCGTGCAGTAACGAAACGGTCCGAAATGCACCAAAATATGAGTTTAGGTTCCAATGGCGTGGATCGGGTGCGTTCGTTGCAAAAAATTCCGACGCGACTTGTTGCACGAACTTTTGCACTAATTGCACCAGTTCGGCCCTATTTTGCACCGACTTTCGTGCAGTAATGAAACGGTCCGAAATGCACCAAAACATGAGTTTGGATTCCAATGCCGTGGATAGGGTGCGTTCGTTGCAAAAATTCAGACGCGACTTTGTTGCATGAACTTTTGCACGAATTGCACCAGTTCGTCCCCGTTTTGCACTGACTTTCGTGCATTAACGATACGTTCTGAAACGCACCAAAATATGAGTTCAGGGTGCAATGGGGTGGACCAGGTGCGTTCGTTGCAAAAATTCAACCGTGACTTCGTTGCATGAACTTTTGCACTAATTGCACCTGTTCGGCCGTATTTTGCACCGACTTTCGTGCAGTAACGAAACAATCCGAAACGCACCAAAACATGAGTTTAGGGTCCAATAGGGTGGATCGGGGTGCGTTCGTTGCGAAAAATTCCGACGCGATTTTGTTGAACTTTTGCACTAATTGCACCAGTTCGGCCCCGTTTTGCACCGACTTTCGTGCAGTAACGAAACGGTCCGAAACGCACTAAACCATGAGTTTAGGTTCCAATGGGGTGGATCCGCTGCGTTCGTTGCGAAAAATTCCTATGCGACTTCGTTGCACGAACTTTTGCACAAATTGCACCAGTTCGGCCCCGTTTTGCACCGACTTTTGTGAAGTAACGATACATTCCGAAACACACCAAAACATGAGTTTAGGGTCCAATGGGGTGGATCAGGTGCGTTCGTTGCAAAAAATTTCGACGCGACTTGTTGCACGAACTTTTTTGCACTAATTGCACCAGTTCGGCCCGTTTTGCACCGACTTTTGTGAAGTAACGATACGTTCCGAAACGCACCAAAACATGAGTTTAGGGTCCAATGGGGTGGACCAGGTGCGTTTGTTGCAAAAATTCAGACGCGACTTCGTTGCATGAACTTTTGCACTAATTGCACCAGTTCGGCCATGTTTTGCACCGACTTTCGTGCAGTAACGAAACAATCCGAAACGCACCAAAATATGACTTTAGGGTCCAAGAGGGTGGATCGGGTCCTTTCGTTGCGAAAAATTCCGACGTGACTTCGTTGAACTTTTGCACTAATTGCTCCAGTTCGGCCCTGTTTTGCACCAACTTTCGTTGCAGTAATGATACAATCCGAAATGCACCAAAACATGAGTTTAGGGTCCAATGGGGTGGGATCCGGTGCGTTCGTTGCAAAAAATTCCGACGCGACTTCGGTGCACGAACTTTTGCACGAATTGCACCAGTTCGTCCCCGTTTTGCACCGACTTTCGTGCAGTAACGATACGTTCTGATACGCACAAAAATAAGAGTTCAGGGTGCAATGGGGTGGACCAGGTGCATTCGTTGCAAAAATTCAGCCGTAACTTCGTTGCATGAACTTTTGAACTAATTGCACCAGTTCGGCCCTATTTTGCACCGACTTTCGTGCAGTAACGAAACGGTCCGAAACGTACCAAAACATGAGTTTAGGTTCCAATGGGGTGGATCCGGTGCGTTGGTTGCGAAAAATTCCTATGCGACTTCGTTGCACGAACTTTTGCAGAAATTCCACCAGTTCGGCCCCGTTTTGCAACGACTTTTGTGAAGTAACGATACGTTCTGAAACGCACCAAAATACGAGTTTAGGGTCCAATAGGGGTGGATGAGGTGCGTTCGTTGCAAAAAATTCCGACGCGAATTGTTGCACGAACTTTTGCACTAATTGCACCAGTTCGGCCCTGTTTTGCACCGACTTTCGTGCAGTAACGAAACGGTCCGAAATGCACCAAAACATGAGTTTAGGTTCCAAGGCGTGGATTGGGTGCGTTCGTTGCGAAAAATTCCGACGCGATTTCGTTGAACTTTTGCACTAATTGCAACAGTTCGGCCCCCTTTTGCACCGACTTTCGTGCAGTAACGAAACGGTCCGAAACGCACCAAACCATGAGTTTAGGTTCCAATGGGGTGGATCCGGTGCGTTCGTTGCGAAAATTCCTATGCGACTTCGTTGCACAAACTTTTGCACAAATTCCACCAGTTCGGCCCCGTTTTGCACCGACTTTTGTGAAGTAACGATACGTTCTGAAACGCACCAAAACATGAGTTTAGGGTCCAATGGGGTGGATCAGGTGCGTTCGTTGCAAAAAATTCAGAAGCGACTTCGTTGCACGAACTTTTGCACTAATTGCACCTGTTCGTCCCCGTTTTGCACCGACTTTCGTGCAGTAACGATACATTCTGAAACGCACCAAAATATGAGTTCAGGGTGCAATGGGGTGGACCAGGTGCGTTCGTTGCAAAAATTCAGCCGTGACTTCGTTGCATGAACTTTTGCACTAATTGCACCAGTTCGGCCGTATTTTGCACCGACTTTCGTGCAGTAACGAAACGGTCCGAAATGCACCAAAACATGAGTTTAGGTTCCAAGGCGTGGATTGGGTGCGTTCGTTGCGAAAAATTCCGACGCGATTTCGTTGAACTTTTGCACTAATTGCAACAGTTCGGCCCCCCTTTTGCACCGACTTTCGTGCAGTAACGAAACGGTCCGAAACGCACCAAACCATGAGTTTAGGTTCCAATGGGGTGGATCCGGTGCGTTCGTTGCGAAAATTCCTATGCGACTTCGTTGCACAAACTTTTGCACAAATTCCACCAGTTCGGCCCCCGTTTTGCACTGACTTTTGTGAAGTAACGATACGTTCTGAAACGCACCAAAACATGAGTTTAGGGTCCAATGGGGTGGATCAGGTGCGTTCGTTGCAAAAATTCAGAAGCGACTTCGTTGCACGAACTTTTGCACTAATTGCACCTGTTCGTCCCCGTTTTGCACCGACTTTCGTGCAGTAACGATACGTTCTGAAATGCACCAAAATATGAGTTCAGGGTGCAATGGGGTGGACCAGGTGCGTTCGTTGCAAAAATTCAGCCGTGACTTCGTTGCATGAACTTTTGCACTAATTGCACCAGTTCGGCCGTATTTTGCACCGACTTTCGTGCAGCAACGAAACAATCCGAAACGCACCAAAACATGAGTTTAGGGTCCAATAGGGTGGATCGCGTGCGTTCGTTGCGAAAAATTCCGACGCGACTTCGTTGAACTTTTGCACTAATTTGCACCAGTTCGGCCCCATTTTGCACCGACTTTCGTGCAGTAACGAAACGGTCCGAAACTTACCAAACCATAAGTTTAGGGTCCAATGGGGTGGATCCGGTGCGTTCGTTACGAAAAATTCCTATGCGACTTCGTTGCACGAACTTTTGCACAGATTGCACAAGTTCGGCAACGTTTTGCACCGAATTTTGTGAAGTAACGATGCGTTCCGAAATGCACCAAAACATGAGTTTAGGGTCCAATGGGGTGGATCGGGTGCGTTCGTTGCAAAAAATTCCGACGCGACTTGTCGCACGAACTTTTGCACTAATTGCACCAGTTCGGCCCTGTTTTGCACCGACTTTCGTGCAGTAACGAAACGGTCCGAAATGCACCAAAATATGAGTTTAGGTTCCAATGGCGTGGATCGGGTGCGTTCGTTGCAAAAAATTCCGACGCGACTTGTTGCACGAACTTTTGCACTAATTGCACCAGTTCGGCCCTATTTTGCACCGACTTTCGTGCAGTAATGAAACGGTCCGAAATGCACCAAAACATGAGTTTGGATACCAATGCCGTGGATAGGGTGCGTTCGTTGCAAAAATTCAGACGCGACTTTGTTGCATGAACTTTTGCACGAATTGCACCAGTTCGTCCCCGTTTTGCACCGACTTTCGTGCAGTAACGATACGTTCTGAAACGCACCAAAATATGAGTTCAGGGTGCAATGGGGGGTGGACCAGGTGCGTTCGTTGCAAAAATTCAACCGTGACTTCGTTGCATGAACTTTTGCACTAATTGCAGCTGTTCGGCCGTATTTTGCACCGACTTTCGTGCAGTAACGAAACAATCCGAAACGCACCAAAACATGAGTTTAGGGTCCAATAGGGTGGATCGGGTGCGTTCGTTGCGAAAAATTCCGACGCGATTTTGTTGAACTTTTGCACTAATTGCACCAGTTCGGCCCCGTTTTGCACCGACTTTCGTGCAGTAACGAAACGGTCCGAAACGCACTAAACCATGAGTTTAGGTTCCAATGGGGTGGATCCGCTGCGTTTGTTGCGAAAAATTCCTATGCGACTTCGTTGCACGAACTTTTGCACAAATTGCACCAGTTCGGCCCCGTTTTGCACCGACTTTTGTGAAGTAACGATACATTCCGAAACACACCAAAACATGAGTTTAGGGTCCAATGGGCTGGATCAGGTGCGTTCGTTGCAAAAAATTTCGACGCGACTTGTTGCACGAACTTTTTGCACTAATTGCAACAGTTCGTCTCCGTTTTGCACCGACATTCGTGCAGTAACGATACGTTCGGAAATGCACCAAAATGTGAGTTTAGGGTCCAATAGGGTGGATTAGGTGCGTTCGTTGCAAAAAATTCCGACGCGACTTGTTGCACGAACCTTTGCACTAATTGCACCAGTTCGGCCCGTTTTGCACCGACTTTTGTGAAGTAACGATACGTTCCGAAACGCACCAAAACATGAGTTTAGGGTCCAATGGGGTGGACCAGGTGCGTTTGTTGCAAAAATTCAGACGCGACTTCGTTGCATGAACTTTTGCACTAATTGCACCAGTTCGGCCATGTTTTGCACCGACTTTCGTGCAGTAACGAAACAATCCGAAACGCACCAAAATATGAGTTTAGGGTCCAATAGGGTGGATCGGGTGCGTTCGTTGCGAAAAATTCCGACGCGATTTTGTTGAACTTTTGCACTAATTGCACAAGTTCGGCCCCGTTTTGCACCAACTTCGTGTAGTAACGAAACGGTCCGAAACGCACTAAACCATGAGTTTAGGTTCCAATGGGGTGGATCCGCTGCGTTCGTTGCGAAAAGTTCCTATGCGACTTCGTTGCACGAACTTTTGCACAAATTGCACCAGTTCGGCCCCGTTTTGCACCGACTTTTGTGAAGTAACGATACATTCCGAAACACACCAAAACATGAGTTTAGGGTCCAATGGGGTGGATCAGGTGCGTTCGTTGCAAAAAATTTCGACGCGACTTGTTGCACGAACTTTTTGCACTAATTGCAACAGTTCGTCTCCGTTTTGCACCGACATTCGTGCAGTAACGATACGTTCGGAAATGCACCAAAATGTGAGTTTAGGGTCCAATAGGGTTGATTAGGTGCGTTCGTTGCAAAAAATTCCGACGCGACTTGTTGCACGAACCATTGCACTAATTGCACCAGTTCGGCCCGTTTTGCACCGACTTTTGTGAAGTAACGATACGTTCCGAAACGCACCAAAACATGAGTTTAGGGTCCAGTGGGGTGGACCAGGTGCGTTTGTTGCAAAAATTCAGACGCGACTTCGTTGCATGAACTTTTGCACTAATTGCACCAGTTCGGCCATGTTTTGCACCGACTTTCGTGCAGTAACGAAACAATCCGAAACGCACCAAAATATGACTTTAGGGTCCAATAGGGTGGATCGGGTCCTTTCGTTGCGAAAAATTCCGACGTTACTTCGTTGAACTTTTGCACTAATTGCTCCAGTTCGGCCCTGTTTTGCACCAACTTTCGTGCAGTAATGATACAATCCGAAATGCACCAAAACATGAGTTTAGGGTCCAATGGGGTGGATCCGGTGCGTTCGTTGCAAAAAATTCCGACGCGACTTCGGTGCACGAACTTTTGCACGAATTGCACCAGTTCGTCCCCGTTTTGCACCGACTTTCGTGCAGTAACGATACGTTCTGATACGCACAAAAATAAGAGTTCAGGGTGCAATGGGGTGGACCAGGTGCGTTCGTTGCAAAAATTCAGCCGTAACTTCGTTGCATGAACTTTTGCACTAATTGCACCAGTTCGGCCCTATTTTGCACCGACTTTCGTGCAGTAACGAAACAATCCGAAACACACCAAAACATGAGTTTAGGGTCCAATAGGGTGGATCGGGTGCGTTCGTTGCGAAAAATTCCGACGCGATTTCGTTGAACTTTTGCACTAATTTGCACCAGTTCGGCCCCGTTTTGCACCGACTTTCGTGCAGTAACGAAACGATCCGAAACGCACCAAACCATGAGTTTAGGGTCCAATGGGGTGGATCCGGTGCGTTCGTTACGATAAATTCCTATGCGACTTCGTTGCACGAACTTTTGCACAAATTGCACCAGTTCGGCCCCGTTTTGCACCGACTTTTGTGAAGTAACGATACGTTCCGAAACGTACCAGAACATGAGTTTAGGGTACAATAGGGTGCATCGGTGATGTGGACATCACCAGAATGGATACACCCACATGTAATAAACACACATGGAAGGTATGGAGGACCAAAGAAGTTGATTGGGGACCAAGCCTAAGTCTTCCCAATGTTCTCCATCAGGCCACCACGTCACTTTTGGTGCAAGGAAAGAAAGAGTCCATGTCCAACACGTTTTGGAGGCTGGATTCGGACTGCAGAAAAGCACCAACTTATGACGGACACCACGGTCGCATACGGACTCGGATAGGGACGTTCAAGTACTTCGTGGAAAGCTTATGAAGTCTAGTTTCATATGGATCCGGACTCAAGTCCATATCTCTCCTGATTCGTCCGCAATGACCAAAATACTACCGACTGGTTTTCTGTCTAAAGGTGCTGCGACATCTTAATTTGGCCCGATGGGCTTTGTATCAAGTCGGGTCCATTAGGGACGCGTCCTAGGGTTGGAGTGCGACTCAAACACCCTCTTGGTCGTCCTCCTAGGTATTAATAAGGGTTAGAGCCGCCATGAACAGATGGGGGGGTTTTTGTTTTGTTGAAAGTTTAGCCATTGCTACTTCCTTGTAGACGCGTGTGTCGACTAGACCATCCGTTCTACTCGATTCGGAACCCCACCTTGTTGATTCCAGATTGGTTAATAAGCTTTGATACCAACTGATGTGAACCCGCTAGGGTTTGTTCCCGATCTTTCGATGAGAGGCGGGGGATAACTCGATTTGAGATGGAGTGCGACTCAAACACCCTCTTGGTCGTCCTCCTAGGTATTAATAAGGGTTAGAGCCGCCATGAACAGATGGGGGGGTTTTGTTTAGATCAAGTTTAGCCTTCGCTACTTGCTTGCAAGCGCGCGTGCTGGATCAGCCGCCCGTCTTCTTGTCTTCGGAACCCCACCATTATTGAGATTGCGTGTGAAACCTTCATTTATATCTAGTAAATTCAGTACTTGTCATACTTGTTCTTGCTAGTTCTTCGATTGCTTGCAGGACGAGTGCCCTAGTGGCCGGGTGCCGCGCTCCACAAGATCGCGACAGCCATTGGAGGGGGTGTATCGGTTGCTAAGGCGCAGCTTGGAAGGCTGTAGTCGGGCCGTGAACGTCGCCTCCATCGACCAATCGAGTTATCCACGCCTCTCATCGAAAGATCGGGAATCAAACCCTAGCGGGTCGCCATTAGTTGGTAATCAGAGCAAGGTTTATCGGTGAGAGACTTCTAATTCTTCGCTGTTTTATTTTTCCTATAGTCCAGAAAAGCCAAAAAAAATAGTAGATTAGTTTACCTTCAATCCTATAAACCCTTTGAGCCTTTGCTGGTACTACTTAGTTAGGGCTTGTTGAATTTTCGGTTGCATCGGTTGCGTCGTGTTGCTGGTCTTAGTTTAGTCCTTTAGAGTTTCGAGTTCTTGTCACCTCTTTTTGTCTCGGAGTTTCAATTCATTAGTGGAAGAAAACTTTCATTGTTTCTGTGTCCGGTCTCCGATTTGCGAGTTTTAGTACAATCTGGAAAGCGTAACTCGTGATCTTTCCAACGGATCTGACCTGGGTCACAAATTCCATCTAAGTGCTCCAGAATCGACTTGGAGATTTGTGCGTCTGGCTGCGTGAAACAAGTTTCGTCAATCTGAGTTGGTAGCAGCTATATGCAGTAATCCTGTTGCGTTGTTTGTCAAACAAAGGATTTTAGTCCTCTACAAAAAAAAAGAAGAAGAAAAAAAGAAAACAAAGTGAAAAAAAAACAGAAAAGAAAAGAAAAGAAACGAAAAAGAAGAAAGGGGCTGATCCATCTTTTGTGTTCCTGCTGTTTCGGTTGGTGCTTTGTGACTTCATTTGTGTCCAGGCTCGCGCCTCTAGTACGGTCTATGCTAGGACCAGCACAGTACTACCGTTGAACAATTATTCAGCTTGCTTTTCTGACTAACGTGGTGCTAGTATTTTCCCTTGATCAGCCCACCTACAGCTCCACATACTCGACTATAGCTTGACAGTTTTCTGTTGCTAAGGCACCGATACACTTCTTTCAAGGTGCTTGACTTGTTGGTTGCCGACTCATCCTGTTTTGCTTGGTAAGAACTGGTAAGAGCTCGTATTAAACAAGTTGAGTTTGAGAGAATTACAACCGACACATTCTAGTAGTTGATAGGAGGATACATATTATTTTTGTGTTCTTGTTTTCTACTGATCATGGCAGGTGATACTGTGATTTTTGAGCGGAGCAAACAACAACAAAATATTCTGGACATTATTCAATGCTTGCCTTTATATCCTGGTGAGTTTGATCCTAAAGCTTACATTGATTGGGAGCTAAAAGTAGATAATGAATTTGATGAGCATGACCTGTCGGAGAAACAAATGATTTATATTGCCTCTAATATTTTAACAGAAAATGCTTTGCTAGAATGGAAATATATTTGTAGGCATAACATTATTCCACAAACTTGGAAAGAATTCAAAATACATTTTAGAGATGCCTATATTCCTGCATATTATGTTGATCATTTGCTTACCAAACTAGAGAAATTAAAACAGGGTAGTAGGACTGTGAAACAATACTACCATGATTTTAAAATTTGTATCATGTTTGGTGGATTGGATGAATGCATGGAAGATGTTATGAATAGGTTCATGAGAGGGCTCAATTCTGAAATTCGAAACTTGTTAATTGGCAAGTCCTATTGCTATATCGGTCAATTGTTTTGTCTTGCTCTCCATGCTGAAAAAGAAATTCTTTCATTTGTGAATACTTGCAAGAATGATGTGACTCATAGTGTCCAAACTTTGTCCACTCTACATGCTAACAAAGAGCAACGAATAGTGGAACCTGCTGCTGATTCAACTTTTTCACAAGATGAATTACTTGTTGTTTCTTATGATAAAGAGGACTTGTGTGCTAATACTTCTTTTACTCATATACCAGAATTAATGAATAAGTGTGATATTTTTGATTTGGAACCATACGAATGTGCTGTAGATAATCCTTCTCATCCTATTACTTGTGTACAAGATGAACTGAAATTGTTGTCTTCTTTAAATACTTTGGGTTATATTGAATTTAATATTCTGTGTAATCTAAATTGTCTAAAAGAGAAGGTTAAATTAGATTCTAATTTGCCAAGTTTAAATCATTGTTCGCTTCATGCAATTGGAAAAAATGACATCAAAGAAGAATATTTGGTGCATAAAGTGTATATCTGTTCTAATCTGAAATATCCTTTTGGGCTACAATACCATGAGCAAATAGGGGGCTGCATTAACACTAATAATATCTTGCAAAGTTTTTCTAGTTTTTCTCTTATGCAACAGGATCAGCCTGAAGAACGGGAGCATTGTTTGTTGTGCCCATGCAGCATAGTCGTCGCTCCATGTTCCAACAACAAAGCAAGCACCTTTGAATGCCGTTGGAGCAAGTCGAGGACGACTTGCAGCCAAGAAGGGGAGAATGATGTGGACATCACCAGAATGGATACACCCACATGTAATAAACACACATGGAAGGTATGGAGGACCAAAGAAGTTGATTGGGGACCAAGCCTAAGTCTTCCCAATGTTCTCCATCAGGCCACCACGTCACTTTTGGTGCAAGGAAAGAAAGAGTCCATGTCCAACACGTTTTGGAGGCTGGATTCGGACTGCAGAAAAGCACCAACTTATGACGGACACCACGGTCGCATACGGACTCGGATAGGGACGTTCAAGTACTTCGTGGAAAGCTTATGAAGTCTAGTTTCATATGGATCCGGACTCAAGTCCATATCTCTCCTGATTCGTCCGCAATGACCAAAATACTACCGACTGGTTTTCTGTCTAAAGGTGCTGCGACATCTTAATTTGGCCCGATGGGCTTTGTATCAAGTCGGGTCCATTAGGGACGCGTCCTAGGGTTGGAGTGCGACTCAAACACCCTCTTGGTCGTCCTCCTAGGTATTAATAAGGGTTAGAGCCGCCATGAACAGATGGGGGGGGTTTTGTTTAGATCAAGTTTAGCCTTCGCTACTTGCTTGCAAGCGCGCGTGCTGGATCAGCCGCCCGTCTTCTTGTCTTCGGAACCCCACCATTATTGAGATTGCGTGTGAAACCTTCATTTATATCTAGTAAATTCAGTACTTGTCATACTTGTTCTTGCTAGTTCTTCGATTGCTTGCAGGACGAGTGCCCTAGTGGCCGGGTGCCGCGCTCCACAAGATCGCGACAGCCATTGGAGGGGGTGTATCGGTTGCTAAGGCGCAGCTTGGAAGGCTGTAGTCGGGCCGTGAACGTCGCCTCCATCGACCAATCGAGTTATCCACGCCTCTCATCGAAAGATCGGGAATCAAACCCTAGCGGGTCGCCATTAATCGGGTGCGTTCGTTGCCAAAAATTCCGACGTGACTTCGTTAAACTTTTGCACTAATTGCTCTAGTTCGGCCCTGTTTTGCACCGACTTTCGTGCAGTAACGATACATTCCGAAATGCACTGAAACATGAGTTTAGGGTCCAATGGGGTGGATCCGGTGCGTTCGTTGCAAAAAATTCCGACGCGAGTTCGGTGCATTAACTTTTGCACCAATTGCACCGGTTCGTCCCCGTTTTGCACCGACTTTCGTGCAGTAAGGATACGTTCTCAAACGCACGAAAATATGAGTTTAGGGTCCAATGGGGTGGACCAGGTGCGTTCGTTGCAAAAATTCAGCCGCGACTTCGTTGCATGAACGTTTGCACTAATTGCACCAGTTCGGTCGTATTTTGCACCGACTTTCGTGCAGTAACGAAACAATCCGAAACGCACCAAAACATGAGTTTAGGGTCCAATAGGGTGGATCGGGTGCGTTCGTTGCGAAAAATTCCGACGCGATTTCGTTGAACTTTTGCACTAATTTGCACCAGTTCGGCCCCGTTTTGCACCGACTTTCGTGCAGTAACGAAACGTTCCGAAATGCACCAAACCATGAGTTTAGGGTCCAATGGGGTGGATCCGGTGCGTTCGTTACGAAAAATTCCTATGCGACTTCGTTGCACGAACTTTTGCACAAATTGCACCAGTTCGGCCCCGTTTTGCACCGACTTTTGTGAAGTAACGATACGTTCCGAAACGTACCAGAACATGAGTTTAGGGTACAATAGGGTGGATCGGGTGCGTTCGTTGCCAAAAATTCCGACGTGACTTCGTTAAACTTTTGCACTAATTGCTCTAGTTCGGCCCTGTTTTGCACCGACTTTCGTGCAGTAACGATACATTCCGAAACGCACTGAAACATGAGTTTAGGGTCCAATGGGGTGGATCCGGTGCGTTCGTTGCAAAAAATTCCGACGCGACTTCAGTGCACGAACTTTTGCACCAATTGCACCAGTTCGTGCCCATTTTGCACCGACTTTCGTGCAGTAACGATACGTTCTGAAACGCACCAAAATACGAGTTTAGGGTCCAATAGGGTGGATGAGGTGCGTTCGTTGCAAAAAATTCCGACGCGAATTGTTGCACGAACTTTTGCACTAATTGCACCAGTTCGGCCCTGTTTTGCACCGACTTTCGTGCAGTAACGAAACGGTCCGAAATGCACCAAAATATGAGTTTAGGTTCCAATGGCGTGGATCGGGTGCGTTCGTTGCGAAAAATTCCGACGCGATTTCGTTGAACTTTTGCACTAATTGCAACAGTTCGGCCCCCTTTTGCACCGACTTTCGTGCAGTAATGAAACGGTCCGAAACGCACCAAACCATGAGTTTAGGTTCCAATGGGGTGGATCCGGTGCGTTCGTTGCGAAAAATTCCTATGCGACTTCGTTGCACGAACTTTTGCACAAATTCCACCAGTTCGGCCCCGTTTTGCAACGACTTTTGTGAAGTAACGATACGTTCTGAAACGCACCAAAATACGAGTTTAGGGTCCAATAGGGTGGATGAGGTG
This sequence comes from Panicum miliaceum, assembly GCA_032594955.1. Lineage (NCBI taxonomy): Eukaryota > Viridiplantae > Streptophyta > Magnoliopsida > Poales > Poaceae > Panicum > Panicum miliaceum. The sequence goes on from CM064062.1 coordinate 25,426,438, forward strand.
CGTTCGTTGCAAAAAATTCCGACGCGAATTGTTGCACGAACTTTTGCACTAATTGCACCAGTTCGGCCCTGTTTTGCACCGACTTTCGTGCAGTAACGAAACGGTCCGAAATGCACCAAAACATGAGTTTAGGTTCCAAGGCATGGATTGGGTGCGTTCGTTGCGAAAAATTCCGACGCGATTTCGTTGAACTTTTGCACTAATTGCAACAGTTCGGCCCCCTTTTGCACCGACTTTCGTGCAGTAACGAAACGGTCCGAAACGCACCAAACCATGAGTTTAGGTTCCAATGGGGTGGATCCGGTGCGTTCGTTGCGAAAATTCCTATGCGACTTCGTTGCACAAACTTTTGCACAAATTCCACCAGTTCGGCCCCGTTTTGCACCGACTTTTGTGAAGTAACGATACGTTCTGAAACGCACCAAAACATGAGTTTAGGGTCCAATGGGGTGGATCAGGTGCGTTCGTTGCAAAAATTCAGAAGCGACTTCGTTGCACGAACTTTTGCACTAATTGCACCTGTTCGTCCCCGTTTTGCACCGACTTTTGTGCACTAACGATACGTTCTGAAACGCACCAAAATATGAGTTCAGGGTGCAATGGGGTGGACCAGGGGCGTTCGTTGCAAAAATTCAGCCGTGACTTCGTTGCATGAACTTTTGCACTAATTGCACCAGTTCGGCCGTATTTTGCACCGACTTTCGTGCAGCAACGAAACAATCCGAAACGCACCAAAACATGAGTTTAGGGTCCAATAGGGTGGATCGCGTGCGTTCGTTGCGAAAAATTCCGACGCGACTTCGTTGAACTTTTGCACTAATTTGCACCAGTTCGGCCCCATTTTGCACCGACTTTCGTGCAGTAACGAAACGGTCCGAAACTTACCAAACCATAAGTTTAGGGTCCAATGGGGTGGATCCGGTGCGTTCGTTACAAAAAATTCCTATGCGACTTCGTTGCACGAACTTTTGCACAGATTGCACCAGTTCGGCCCCGTTTTGCACCGACTTTTGTGAAGTAACGATGCGTTCCGAAATGCACCAAAACATGAGTTTAGGGTCCAATGGGGTGGATCGGGTGCGTTCGTTGCAAAAAATTCCGACGCGACTTGTCGCACGAACTTTTGCACTAATTGCACCAGTTCGTCCCTGTTTTGCACCGACTTTCGTGCAGTAACGAAACGGTCCGAAATGCACCAAAATATGAGTTTAGGTTCCAATGGCGTGGATCGGGTGCGTTCGTTGCAAAAAATTCCGACGCGACTTGTTGCACGAACTTTTGCACTAATTGCACCAGTTCGGCCCTATTTTGCACCGACTTTCGTGCAGTAATGAAACGGTCCGAAATGCACCAAAACATGAGTTTGGATTCCAATGCCGTGGATAGGGTGCGTTCGTTGCAAAAATTCAGACGCGACTTTGTTGCATGAACTTTTGCACGAATTGCACCAGTTCGTCCCCGTTTTGCACCGACTTTCGTGCAGTAACGATACGTTATGAAACGCACCAAAATATGAGTTCAGGGTGCAATGGGGTGGACCAGGTGCGTTCGTTGCAAAAATTCAACCGTGACTTCGTTGCATGAACTTTTGCACTAATTGCACCTGTTCGGCCGTATTTTGCACCGACTTTCGTGCAGTAACGAAACAATCCGAAACGCACCAAAACATGAGTTTAGGGTCCAATAGGGTGGATCGGGTGCGTTCGTTGCGAAAAATTCCGACGCGATTTTGTTGAACTTTTGCACTAATTGCACCAGTTCGGCCCCGTTTTGCACCGACTTTCGTGCAGTAACGAAACGGTCCGAAACACACCAAAACATGAGTTTAGGGTCCAATGGGGTGGATCAGGTGCGTTCGTTGCAAAAAATTTCGACGCGACTTGTTGCACGAACTTTTTGCACTAATTGCAACAGTTCGTCTCCGTTTTGCACCGACATTCGTGCAGTAACGATACGTTCGGAAATGCACCAAAATGTGAGTTTAGGGTCCAATAGGGTGGATTAGGTGCGTTCGTTGCAAAAAATTCCGACGCGACTTGTTGCATGAACCTTTGCACTAATTGCACCAGTTCGGCCCGTTTTGCACCGACTTTTGTGAAGTAACGATACGTTCCGAAACGCACCAAAACATGAGTTTAGGGTCCAATGGGGTGGACCAGGTGCGTTTGTTGCAAAAATTCAGACGCGACTTCGTTGCATGAACTTTTGCACTAATTGCACCAGTTCGGCCATGTTTTGCACCGACTTTCGTGCAGTAACGAAACAATCTGAAACGCACCAAAATATGACTTTAGGGTCCAATAGGGTGGATCGGGTCCTTTCGTTGCGAAAAATTCCGACGTGACTTCGTTGAACTTTTGCACTAATTGCTCCAGTTCGGCCCTGTTTTGCACCAACTTTCGTGTAGTAATGATACAATCCGAAATGCACCAAAACATGAGTTTAGGGTCCAATGGGGTGGATCCGGTGCGTTCGTTGCAAAAAATTCCGACGCGACTTCGGTGCACGAACTTTTGCACGAATTGCACCAGTTCGTCCCCGTTTTGCACCGACTTTCGTGCAGTAACGATACATTCTGATACGCACAAAAATAAGAGTTCAGGGTGCAATGGGGTGGACCAGGTGCGTTCGTTGCAAAAATTCAGCCGTAACTTCGTTGCATGAACTTTTGCACTAATTGCACCAGTTCGGCCCTATTTTGCACCGACTTTCGTGCAGTAACGAAACAATCCGAAACACACCAAAACATGAGTTTAGGGTCCAATAGGGTGGATCGGGTGCGTTCGTTGCGAAAAATTCCGACGCGATTTCGTTGAACTTTTGCACTAATTTGCACCAGTTCGGCCCCGTTTTGCACCGACTTTCGTGCAGTAACGAAACGATCCGAAACGCACCAAACCATGAGTTTAGGGTCCAATGGGGTGGATCCAGTGCGTTCGTTACGAAAAATTCCTATGCGACTTCGTTGCACGAACTTTTGCACAAATTGCACCAGTTCGGCCCCGTTTTGCACCGACTTTTGTGAAGTAACGATGCGTTCCGAAATGCACCAAAACATGAGTTTAGGGTCCAATGGGGTGGATCGGGTGCGTTCGTTGCAAAAAATTCCGACGCGACTTGTCGCACGAACTTTTGCACTAATTGCACCAGTTCGGCCCTGTTTTGCACCGACTTTCGTGCAGTAACGAAACGGTCCGAAATGCACCAAAATATGAGTTTAGGTTCCAATGGCGTGGATCGGGTGCGTTCGTTGCAAAAAATTCCGACGCGACTTGTTGCACGAACTTTTGCACTAATTGCACCAGTTCGGCCCTATTTTGCACCGACTTTCGTGCAGTAATGAAACGGTCCGAAATGCACCAAAACATGAGTTTGGATTCCAATGCCGTGGATAGGGTGCGTTCGTTGCAAAAATTCAGACGCGACTTTGTTGCATGAACTTTTGCACGAATTGCACCAGTTCGTCCCCGTTTTGCACCGACTTTCGTGCAGTAACGATACGTTATGAAACGCACCAAAATATGAGTTCAGGGTGCAATGGGGTGGACCAGGTGCGTTCGTTGCAAAAATTCAACCGTGACTTCGTTGCATGAACTTTTGCACTAATTGCACCTGTTCGGCCCGTATTTTGCACCGACTTTCGTGCAGTAACGAAACAATCCGAAACGCACCAAAACATGAGTTTAGGGTCCAATAGGGTGGATCGGGTGCGTTCGTTGCGAAAAATTCCGACGCGATTTTGTTGAACTTTTGCACTAATTGCACCAGTTCGGCCCCGTTTTGCACCGACTTTCGTGCAGTAACGAAACGGTCCGAAACACACCAAAACATGAGTTTAGGGTCCAATGGGGTGGATCAGGTGCGTTCGTTGCAAAAAATTTCGACGCGACTTGTTGCACGAACTTTTTGCACTAATTGCAACAGTTCGTCTCCGTTTTGCACCGACATTCGTGCAGTAACGATACGTTCGGAAATGCACCAAAATGTGAGTTTAGGGTCCAATAGGGTGGATTAGGTGCGTTCGTTGCAAAAAATTCCGACGCGACTTGTTGCATGAACCTTTGCACTAATTGCACCAGTTCGGCCCGTTTTGCACCGACTTTTGTGAAGTAACGATACGTTCCGAAACGCACCAAAACATGAGTTTAGGGTCCAATGGGGTGGACCAGGTGCGTTTGTTGCAAAAATTCAGACGCGACTTCGTTGCATGAACTTTTGCACTAATTGCACCAGTTCGGCCATGTTTTGCACCGACTTTCGTGCAGTAACGAAACAATCTGAAACGCACCAAAATATGACTTTAGGGTCCAATAGGGTGGATCGGGTCCTTTCGTTGCGAAAAATTCCGACGTGACTTCGTTGAACTTTTGCACTAATTGCTCCAGTTCGGCCCTGTTTTGCACCAACTTTCGTGTAGTAATGATACAATCCGAAATGCACCAAAACATGAGTTTAGGGTCCAATGGGGTGGATCCGGTGCGTTCGTTGCAAAAAATTCCGACGCGACTTCGGTGCACGAACTTTTGCACGAATTGCACCAGTTCGTCCCCGTTTTGCACCGACTTTCGTGCAGTAACGATACATTCTGATACGCACAAAAATAAGAGTTCAGGGTGCAATGGGGTGGACCAGGTGCGTTCGTTGCAAAAATTCAGCCGTAACTTCGTTGCATGAACTTTTGCACTAATTGCACCAGTTCGGCCCTATTTTGCACCGACTTTCGTGCAGTAACGAAACAATCCGAAACACACCAAAACATGAGTTTAGGGTCCAATAGGGTGGATCGGGTGCGTTCGTTGCGAAAAATTCCGACGCGATTTCGTTGAACTTTTGCACTAATTTGCACCAGTTCGGCCCCGTTTTGCACCGACTTTCGTGCAGTAACGAAACGATCCGAAACGCACCAAACCATGAGTTTAGGGTCCAATGGGGTGGATCCGGTGCGTTCGTTACGAAAAATTCCTATGCGACTTCGTTGCACGAACTTTTGCACAAATTGCACCAGTTCGGCCCCGTTTTGCACCGACTTTTGTGAAGTAACGATGCGTTCCGAAATGCACCAAAACATGAGTTTAGGGTCCAATGGGGTGGATCGGGTGCGTTCGTTGCAAAAAATTCCGACGCGACTTGTCGCACGAACTTTTGCACTAATTGCACCAGTTCGGCCCTGTTTTGCACCGACTTTCGTGCAGTAACGAAACGGTCCGAAATGCACCAAAATATGAGTTTAGGTTCCAATGGCGTGGATCGGGTGCGTTCGTTGCAAAAAATTCCGACGCGACTTGTTGCACGAACTTTTGCACTAATTGCACCAGTTCGGCCCTATTTTGCACCGACTTTCGTGCAGTAATGAAACGGTCCGAAATGCACCAAAACATGAGTTTGGATTCCAATGCCGTGGATAGGGTGCGTTCGTTGCAAAAATTCAGACGCGACTTTGTTGCATGAACTTTTGCACGAATTGCACCAGTTCGTCCCCGTTTTGCACCGACTTTCGTGCAGTAACGATACGTTATGAAACGCACCAAAATATGAGTTCAGGGTGCAATGGGGTGGACCAGGTGCGTTCGTTGCAAAAATTCAACCGTGACTTCGTTGCATGAACTTTTGCACTAATTGCACCTGTTCGGCCGTATTTTGCACCGACTTTCGTGCAGTAACGAAACAATCCGAAACGCACCAAAACATGAGTTTAGGGTCCAATAGGGTGGATCGGGTGCGTTCGTTGCGAAAAATTCCGACGCGATTTTGTTGAACTTTTGCACTAATTGCACCAGTTCGGCCCCGTTTTGCACCGACTTTCGTGCAGTAACGAAACGGTCCGAAACACACCAAAACATGAGTTTAGGGTCCAATGGGGTGGATCAGGTGCGTTCGTTGCAAAAAATTTCGACGCGACTTGTTGCACGAACTTTTTGCACTAATTGCAACAGTTCGTCTCCGTTTTGCACCGACATTCGTGCAGTAACGATACGTTCGGAAATGCACCAAAATGTGAGTTTAGGGTCCAATAGGGTGGATTAGGTGCGTTCGTTGCAAAAAATTCCGACGCGACTTGTTGCATGAACCTTTGCACTAATTGCACCAGTTCGGCCCGTTTTGCACCGACTTTTGTGAAGTAACGATACGTTCCGAAACGCACCAAAACATGAGTTTAGGGTCCAATGGGGTGGACCAGGTGCGTTTGTTGCAAAAATTCAGACGCGACTTCGTTGCATGAACTTTTGCACTAATTGCACCAGTTCGGCCATGTTTTGCACCGACTTTCGTGCAGTAACGAAACAATCTGAAACGCACCAAAATATGACTTTAGGGTCCAATAGGGTGGATCGGGTCCTTTCGTTGCGAAAAATTCCGACGTGACTTCGTTGAACTTTTGCACTAATTGCTCCAGTTCGGCCCTGTTTTGCACCAACTTTCGTGTAGTAATGATACAATCCGAAATGCACCAAAACATGAGTTTAGGGTCCAATGGGGTGGATCCGGTGCGTTCGTTGCAAAAAATTCCGACGCGACTTCGGTGCACGAACTTTTGCACGAATTGCACCAGTTCGTCCCCGTTTTGCACCGACTTTCGTGCAGTAACGATACATTCTGATACGCACAAAAATAAGAGTTCAGGGTGCAATGGGGTGGACCAGGTGCGTTCGTTGCAAAAATTCAGCCGTAACTTCGTTGCATGAACTTTTGCACTAATTGCACCAGTTCGGCCCTATTTTGCACCGACTTTCGTGCAGTAACGAAACAATCCGAAACACACCAAAACATGAGTTTAGGGTCCAATAGGGTGGATCGGGTGCGTTCGTTGCGAAAAATTCCGACGCGATTTCGTTGAACTTTTGCACTAATTTGCACCAGTTCGGCCCCGTTTTGCACCGACTTTCGTGCAGTAACGAAACGATCCGAAACGCACCAAACCATGAGTTTAGGGTCCAATGGGGTGGATCCGGTGCGTTCGTTACGAAAAATTCCTATGCGACTTCGTTGCACGAACTTTTGCACAAATTGCACCAGTTCGGCCCCGTTTTGCACCGACTTTTGTGAAGTAACGATACGTTCCGAAACGTACCAGAACATGAGTTTAGGGTACAATAGGGTGGATCGGGTGCGTTCGTTGCCAAAAATTCCGACGTGACTTCGTTAAACTTTTGCACTAATTGCTCTAGTTCGGCCCTGTTTTGCACCGACTTTCGTGCAGTAACGATACATTCCGAAATGCACTGAAACATGAGTTTAGGGTCCAATGGGGTGGATCCGGTGCGTTCGTTGCAAAAAATTCCGACGCGAGTTCGGTGCATGAACTTTTGCACCAATTGCACCGGTTCGTCCCCGTTTTGCACCGACTTTCGTGCAGTAAGGATACGGTCCGAAACGCACCAAACCATAAGTTTAGGGTCCAATGGGGTGGATCCGTTCCGTTCGTTACGAAAAATTCCTATGCGACTTCGTTGCACGAAATTTTGCACAAATTGCACCAGTTCGGCCCCGTTTTGCACCGACTTTTGTGAAGTAACGATACGTTCCGAAACGTACCAAAACATGAGTTTAGGGTCCAATAGGGTGGATCGGGTGCGTTCGTTGCGAAAAATTCTGACGCGATTTCGTTGAACTTTTGCACTAATTGCACCAGTTCGGACCCGTTTTGCACCGACTTTCGTGCAGTAACAAAACGGTCCGAAACGCACCAAACCATGAGTTTAGGGTCCAATGGGGTGGATCCGTTCCGTTCGTTACGAAAAATTCCTATGCGACTTCGTTGCACGAACTTTTGCACAAATTGCACCAGTTCGGCCCCGTTTTGCACCGACTTTTGTGAAGTAACGATACATTCCGAAACGTACCAAAACATGAGTTTAGGGTACAATAGGGTGGATCGGGTGCGTTCGTTGCGAAAAATTCCGACGTGACTTCGTTAAACTTTTGCAATAATTGCTCTAGTTCGGCCCTGTTTTGCACCGACTTTCGTGCAGTAACGATACATTCCGAAACGCACTGAAACATGAGTTTAGGGTCCAATGGGGTGGATCCGGTGCGTTCGTTGCAAAAAATTCCGACGCGACTTCGGTGCACGAACTTTTGACCAATTGCACCAGTTCGTCCCCGTTTTGCATCGACTTTCGTGCAGTAACGATACGTTCTGAAACGCACCAAAATATGAGTTGAGGGTCCAATGGGGTGGACCAGGTGCGTTCGTTGCAAAAATTCAGCCGCGACTTCGTTGCATGAACTTTTGCACTAATTGCACCAGTTCGGCCGTATTTTGCACCGACTTTCGTGCAGTAACGAAATAATCCGAAACGCACCAAAACATGAGTTTAGGGTCCAATAGGGTGGATCGGGTGCGTTCGTTGCGCAAAATTCTGACGCGATTTCGTTGAACTTTTGCACTAATTGCACCAGTTCGTCCCCGTTTTGCACCGACTTTTGTGAAGTAACGATACGTTCCGAAACGCACCAAAATATGAGTTTAGGGTCCAATGGGGTGGATCAGGTGCGTTCGTTGCAAAAAATTCCGACGCGACTTGTTGTACGAACTTTTGCACTAACTGCACCAGTTCGGCCCCATTTTCCACCGACTTTCGTGCAGTAACGAAGCGGTCCGAAATGCACCAAACACATGAGTTTAGGATCCAATGGGTCGATCCGGTGCGTTTGTTGCGAAAAATTCCGAAGCGACTTCGTTGCACAAAGTTTTGCACTAATTGCACCAGTTCGTCCCTGTTTTGCACCGACTTTCGTGCAGTAACGATACGTTCTGAAACGCACCAAAATATGAGTTTAGGGTCCAATGGGTTGGACCAGGTCCGTTCGTTGCAAATATTCAGGCGCGACTTCGTTGCATGAACTTTTGCACTAATTGCACCAGTTCGGCCCTACTTTGCACCGACTTACGTGCGGCAATGAAACAATCCGAAACGCACCAAAACGTTAGTTTAGGGTCCAATATGGTGGATTGGGTGCGTTCATTTCAAAAAACTCCATCGCGGCTTCATTGAACTTTTGAACTAATAGCACCAGTTCGGCCCCTTTTTGCACCGACTTTCGTGCAGTAACGAAACAGTCCGAAACGCACCAAACCATGAATTTAGGGTCCAATGGGGTAGATCCGGTGCGTTTGTTACGAAAAATTCCGATGCGACTACGAAGCGGTCCGAAATGCACCAAACACATGAGTTTAGGGTCCAATGGGTTGATCCGGTGCGTTCGTTGCGAAAAATTCCGAAGCGACTTCGTTCCACAAAGTTTTGCACTAATTGCACCAGTTCGTCCCCGTTTTGCACCGACTTTCGTGCAGTAACGATACGTTCTGAAACACACCAAAATATGAGTTTAGGGTCCAATGGGTTGGACCAGGTCCGTTCGTTGCAAATATTCAGACGCGACTTCGTTGCATGAACTTTTGCACTAATTGCACCAGTTCGGCCCTACTTTGCACCGACTTACGTGCAGCAATGAAACAATCCGGAACGCACCAAAACGTTAGTTTAGGGTCCAATATGGTGGATCGGGTGCGTTCATTTCAAAAAACTCCATCGCGGCTTCATTGAACTTTTGCACTAATTGCACCAGTTCGGCCCCGTTTTGCACCGACTTTCGTGCAGTAACGAAACAGTCCGAAACGCACCAAACCATGAATTTAGGGTCCAATGGGGTAGATCCGGTGCGTTCGTTGCGAAAAATTCCGATGCGACTTCGTTGCACGAACTTTTACACTAATCGCACCAGTTCGGCCCCGTTTTGCACCGACTTTTGTGACGTAACGATACGTTACGATCGCACCAAAACATAAGTTTAGGGTCCAATGGGGTGGATCGGGTGCGTTCGTTGCAAAAAATTCCGACGCGACTTGTTGCACGAACTTTTGCACTAACTGCACCAGTTCGGCCCCATTTTCCACCGACTTTCATGCAGTAACGAAGCGGTCCAAAATGCACCAAACACATGAGTTTAGGGTCCAATGGGGTCGATCCGGTGCGTTCGTTGCGAAAAATTCCAACGCGACTTCTTTGCACAAAGTTTTGCACTAATTGCACCAGTTCGTCCCCGTTTTGCACCGACTTTCGTGCAGTAACGATACGTTCTGAAATGCACCAAAATATGAGTTTAGGGTCCAATGGGGTGGATCAGGTGCGTTCCTTGCAAAAAATTCCGATGCGACTTGTTGCACGAACTTTTGCACTAATTGCACCAGTTCGGCCCTGTTTTGCACCGACTTTCGTGCAGTAACGAAACGGTCCGAAATATACCAAAACATGAGTTTAGGTTCCAATGTCGTGGATCGGGTGCGTTCGTTGCAAAAATTCAGACGCGACTTTGTTGGATGAACTTTTGTACTAATTGCACCAGTTCGGCCCTATTTTGCACCGACTTTCGTGCAGTAACGAAACAATCCGGAACGCACCAAAACATGAGTTTAGGGTCCAATAGGGTGGATCGGGTGCGTTCGTTGCGAAAAATTCCGACGCGATTTCGTTGAACTTTTGCACTAATTGCACCAGTTCGGACCCGTTTTGCACCGACTTTTGTGAAGTAACGATACGTTCCGAAACGCACCAAAACATGAGTTTAGGGTCCAATGGGGTGGATCAGGTGCGTTCGTTGCAAAAAATTCCGACGCGACTTGTTGCACGAACTTTTGCACTAACTGTACCAGTTCGGCCCCATTTTCCACCGACTTTCGTGCAGTAATAATACATTCTGAAACGCACCAAAACATGAGTTTAGGGTCCAATGGGATTGGTCCGGTGCGTTCGTTGCAAAAAAACCGACGCGACTTCGGTGCACGAACTTTTGCACTAATTGCACCAGTTCATCCCCGTTTTGCACCGACTTTCATGCAGTAACGATACGTTTTGAAACGCACCAAAATATGAGTTTAGTGTCCAATGGGGTGGATCAGGTGCGTTCGTTGCAAAAAATTCCAACGCAACTTGTTGCACGAACTTTTGCACTAATTGCACCAGTTCGGCCCTGTTTTGCACCCACTTTCGTGCAGTAACGAAACGGTCCGAAATATACCAAAACACGAGTTTAGGTTCCAATGCCGTGGATCGGGTGCGTTCGTTGCAAAAATTCAGACGCGACTTTGTTGCATGAACTTTGGTACTAATTGCACCAGTTCGGCCCTATTTTGCATCGACTTTCGTGCAGTAACGAAACAATCTGGAACGCACCAAAACATGAGTTTAGGGTCCAATAGGGTGGATCGGGTGCGTTCGTTGCGAAAAATTCTGATGTGACTTCGTTGAACTTTTGCACTAATTGCTCTAGTTCGGCCCTATTTTGCACCGACTTTCGTGCAGTAACGATACATTCCGAAACGTACCAAAACATGAGTTTAGGGTTCAATAGGGTGGATCGGGTGCGTTCGTTGAGAATAATTCCGACGCGATTTCGTTGAACTTTTGCACTAATTTGCACCAGTTCTGCCCCGTTTTGCACCGACTTTCGTGCAGTAACGAAACGGTCCGAAACGCACCAAACCATGAGTTTAGGGTCCAATGGGGTGGATCCGGTGCGTTCGTTGCGAAAAATTCCAACGCGACTTCGGTGCACGAACTTTTGCACTAATTGCACCAGTTCGTCCCCGTTTTGCACCGACTTTCGTGCAGTAACGATACGTTCTGAAATGCACCAAAATATGAGTTTAGGGTCCAATGGGGTGGATCAGGTGCGTTCCTTGCAAAAAATTCCGACGCGACTTGTTGCACGAACTTTTGCACTAATTGCACCAGTTCGGCCCTGTTTTGCACCGACATTCGTGCAGTAACGAAACGGTCCGAAATATACCAAAACATGAGTTTAGGTTCCAATGTCGTGGATCGGGTGCGTTCGTTGCAAAAATTCAGACGCGACTTTGTTGCATGAACTTTTGTACTAATTGTACCAGTTCGGCCCTATTTTGCACCGACTTTCGTGCAGTAACGAAACAATCCGGAACGCACCAAAACATGAGTTTAGGGTCCAATGGGGTGGATCCGGTGCGTTCGTTGCGAAAAATTCCTATGCGACTTCGTTGCACGAACTTTTGCACAAATTGCACCAGTTCGGCCCCGTTTTGCGCCGACTTTTGTGAAGTAACGATACGTTCCGAAACGCACCAAAACATGCGTTTAGGGTCCAATGGGGTGGATCAGGTGCGTTCGTTGCAAAAAATTCCGACGCGACTTGTTGCATGAACTTTTGCACTAACTGCACCAGTTCGGCCCCATTTTCCACCGACTTTCGTGCAGTAATGATACATTCTGAAACGCACCAAAACATGAGTTTAGGGTCCAATGGGGTTGGTCCGGTGCGTTCGTTGCAAACAAATCCGACGCGACTTCGGTACACGAACTTTTGCACTAATTGCACCAGTTCATCCCCGTTTTGCACCGACTTTCATGCAGTAACGATACGTTTTGAAACGCACCAAAATATGAGTTTAGGGTCCAATGGGGTGGATCAGGTGCGTTCGTTGCAAAAAATTCCAACGCGACTTGTTGCACGAACTTTTGCACTAATTGCACCAGTTCGGCCCTGTTTTGCACCGACTTTCGTGCAGTAACGAAACGGTCCGAAATATACCAAAACACGAGTTTAGGTTCCAATGCCGTGGATCGGGTGCGTTCGTTGCAAAAATTCAGACGCGACTTTGTTGCATGAAATTTGGTACTAATTGCACCAGTTCGGCCCTATTTTGCACCGACTTTCGTGCAGTAACGAAACAATCTGGAACGCACCAAAACATGAGTTTAGGGTCCAATAGGGTGGATCGGGTGCGTTCGTTGCGAAAAATTCCGATGTGACTTCGTTGAACTTTTGCACTAATTGCTCTAGTTCGGCCCTATTTTGCACCGACTTTCGTGCAGTAACGATACATTCCGAAATGTACTAAAACATGAGTTTAGGGTTCAATAGGGTGGATCGGGTGCGTTCATTGAGAATAATTCCGACGCGATATCGTTGAACTTTTGCACTAATTTGCACCAGTTCGGCCCCGTTTTGCACCGACTTTCGTGCAGTAACGAAACGGTCCGAAACGCACCAAACCATGAGTTTAGGGTCCAATGGGGTGGATCCGGTGCGTTCGTTGCGAAAAATTCCAACGCGACTTCGGTGCACGAACTTTTGCACTAATTGCACCAGTTCGTCCCCGTTTTGCACCACTTTCGTGCAGTAACGATACGTTCTGAAATGCACCAAAATATGAGTTTAGGGTCCAATGGGGTGGATCAGGTGCGTTCCCTGCAAAAAATTCCGACGCGACTTGTTGCACGAACTTTTGCACTAATTGCACCAGTTCGGCCCTGTTTTGCACCGACATTCGTGCAGTAACGAAACGGTCCGAAATATACCAAAACATGAGTTTAGGTTCCAATGTCGTGGATCGGGTGCGTTCGTTGCAAAAACTCAGACGCGACTTTGTTGCATGAACTTTTGTACTAATTGTACCAGTTCGGCCCTATTTTGCACCGACTTTCGTGCAGTAACGAAACAATCCGGAACGCACCAAAACATGAGTTTAGGGTCCAATAGGGTGGATCGGGTGCGTTCGTTGCGAAAAATTCCGACGCGATTTCGTTGAACTTTTGCACTAATTGCACCAGTTCGGACCCGTTTCGCACCGACTTTTGTGAAGTAACGATACATTCCGAAACGCACAAAAACATTAGTTTAGGGTCCAATGGGGTGGATCAGGTGCGTTCGTTGCAAAAAATTCCGACGCGTCTTGTTGCACGAACTTTTGCACTAACTGTACTAGTTCGGCCCCATTTTCCACCGACTTTCGTGCAGTAATGATACATTCTGAAACGCACCAAAACATGAGTTTAGGGTCCAATGGGATTGGTCCGGTGCGTTCGTTGCAAAAAAACCGACGCGACTTCGGTGCACGAACTTTTGCACTAATTGCACCAGTTCATCCCCGTTTTGCACCGACTTTCATGCAGTAACGATACGTTTTGAAACGCACCAAAATATGAGTTTAGGGTCCAATGGGGTGGATCAGGTGCGTTCGTTGCAAAAAATTACAACGCGACTTGTTGCACGAACTTTTGCACTAATTGCACCAGTTCGGCCCTGTTTTGCACCGACTTTCGTGCAGTAACGAAACGGTCCGAAATATACCAAAACACGAGTTTAGGTTCCAATGCCGTGGATCGGGTGCGTTCGTTGCAAAAATTCAGACGCGACTTTGTTGCATGAACTTTGGTACTAATTGCACCAGTTCGGCCCTATTTTGCATCGACTTTCGTGCAGTAACGAAACAATCTGGAACGCACCAAAACATGAGTTTAGGGTCCAATAGGGTGGATCGGGTGCGTTCGTTGCGAAAAATTCCGATGTGACTTCGTTGAACTTTTGCACTAATTGCTCTAGTTCGGCCCTATTTTGCACCGACTTTCGTGCAGTAACGATACATTCCGAAACGTACCAAAACATGAGTTTAGCGTTCAATAGGGTGGATCGGGTGCGTTCGTTGAGAATAATTCCGACGCGATTTCGTTGAACTTTTGCACTAATTTGCACCAGTTCTGTCCCGTTTTGCACCGACTTTCGTGCAGTAACGAAACGGTCCGAATTGCACCAAACCATGAGTTTAGGGTCCAATGGGGTGGATCCGGTGCGTTCGTTGCGAAAAATTCCTATGCGACTTCGTTGCACGAACTTTTGCACAAATTGCACCAGTTCGGCCCCGTTTTGCGCCGACTTTTGTGAAGTAACGATACGTTCCGAAACGCACCAAAACATGAGTTTAGGGTCCAATGGGGTGGATCAGGTGCGTTCGTTGCAAAAAATTCCGACGCGACTTGTTGCATGAACTTTTGCACTAACTGCACCAGTTCGGCCCCATTTTCCACCGACTTTCGTGCAGTAATGATACATTCTGAAACGCACCAAAACATGAGTTTAGGGTCCAATGGGGTTGGTCCGGTGCGTTCGTTGCAAAAAAATCCGACGCGACTTCGGTGCACGAACTTTTGCACTATGTGCACCAGTTCATCCCCGTTTTGCACCGACTTTCATGCAGTAACGATACGTTTTGAAACGCACCAAAATATGAGTTTAGGGTCCAATAGGGTGGATCAGGTGCGTTCGTTGCAAAAAATTCCGACGCGACTTGTTGCACGAACTTTTGCACTAATTGCACCAGTTCGGCCCTGTTTTGCACCGACTTTCGTGCAGTAACGAAACGGTCCGAAATATACCAAAACATGAGTTTAGGTTCCAATGCCGTGGATCGGGTGCGTTCGTTGCAAAAATTCAGACGCGACATTGTTGCATGAACTTTGGTACTAATTGCACCAGTTCGGCCCTATTTTGCACCGACTTTCGTGCAGTAACGAAACAATCTGGAACGCACCAAAACATGAGTTTAGGGTCCAATAGGGTGGATCGGGTGCGTTCGTTGCGAAAAATTCCGATGTGACTTCGTTGAACTTTTGCACTAATTGCTCTAGTTCGGCCCTATTTTGCACCGACTTTCGTGCAGTAACGATACATTCCGAAACGCACCAAAATATGAGTTTAGGGTTCAATAGGGTGGATCGGGTGCGTTCGTTGAGAAAAATTCCGACGCGACTTCGTTGAACTTTTGCACTAATTGCACCAATTCTGTCCCGTTTTGCACCAACTTTTTTGCAGTAACGAAACGGTCCGAAACGCACCAAACCATGAGTTTAGGGTCCAATAGGGTGGATCCGGTGCGTTCGTTGCGAAAAATTCCTATGCGACTTCGTTGCACGAACTTTTGCACAAATTGCACCAGTTCGGCCCCGTTTTGCGCCGACTTTTGTGAAGTAACGATACGTTCCGAAACGCACCAAAACATGAGTTTAGGGTCCAATGGGGTGGATCAGGTGCGTTCGTTGCAAAAAATTCCGACGCGACTTGTTGCACGAACTTTTGCACTAACTGCACCAGTTCGGCCCCATTTTCCACCGACTTTCGTGCAGTAATGATACATTCTGAAACGCACCAAAACATGAGTTTAGGTCCCAATGGGGTTGGTCCGGTGCGTTCGTTGCAAAAAAATCCGACGCGACTTCGGTGCACGAACTTTTGCACTAATTGTACCAGTTCATCCCCGTTTTGCACCGACTTTCATGCAGTAACGATACGTTTTGAAACGCACCAAAATATGAGTTTAGGGTCCAATGGGGTGGATCAGGTGCGTTCGTTGCAAAAAATTCCAACGCGACATGTTGCACGAACTTTTGCACTAATTGCACCAGTTCGGTCCTGTTTTGCACCGACTTTCGTGCAGTAACGAAACGGTCCGAAATATACCAAAACACGAGTTTAGGTTCCAATGCCGTGGATCGGGTGCGTTCGTTGCAAAAATTCAGACGCGACTTTGTTGCATGAACTTTGGTACTAATTGCACCAGTTCGGCCCTATTTTGCACCGACTTTCGTGCAGTAACGAAACAATCTGGAACGCACCAAAACATGAGTTTAGGGTCCAATAGGTTGGATCGGATGCGTTCGTTGCGAAAAATTCCGATGTGACTTCGTTGAACTTTTGCACTAATTGCTCTAGTTCGGCCCTATTTTGCACCGACTTTCGTGCAGTAACGATACATTCCGAAACGTACCAAAACATGAGTTTAGGGTCCAATGGGGTGGATCCGGTGCGTTCGTTGCAAAAAATTCCGACGCGACTTCGGTGCATGATGATGTGGACATCACCAGAATGGATACACCCACATGTAATAAACACACATGGAAGGTATGGAGGACCAAAGAAGTTGATTGGGGACCAAGCCTAAGTCTTCCCAATGTTCTCCATCAGGCCACCACGTCACTTTTGGTGCAAGGAAAGAAAGAGTCCATGTCCAACACGTTTTGGAGGCTGGATTCGGACTGCAGAATAGCACCAACTTGTGACGGACACCACGGTCGCATACGGACTCGGATAGGGACGTTCAAGTACTTCGTGGAAAGCTTATGAAGTCTAGTTTCATATGGATCCGGACTCAAGTCCATATCTCTCCTGATTCGTCCGCAATGACCAAAATACTACCGACTGGTTTTCTGTCTAAAGGTGCTGCGACATCTTAATTTGGCCCGATGGGCTTTGTATCAAGTCGGGTCCATTAGGGACGCGTCCTAGGGTTGGAGTGCGACTCAAACACCCTCTTGGTCGTCCTCCTAGGTATTAATAAGGGTTAGAGCCGCCATGAACAGATTGGGGGTTTTTGTTTTGTTGAAAGTTTAGCCATTGCTACTTCCTTGTAGACGCGTGTGTCGACTAGACCATCCGTTCTACTCGATTCGGAACCCCACCTTGTTGATTCCAGATTGGTTATTATCTCCATATTTGCAATTGAGTTGCTTGTTCTACTTGTTCTTGCTGGTTCTTCGATTGCTTGCAGGACAAGTGCCCTAGTGGCCGGGTGTCGCGCTCCACAAGATCGCGGCAGCCATTGGAGGTGGTGTATCGGTTGCTAAGGCGCAGCATCCTTGGAAGGCTGTAGTCGGGCCGTGAACGTCGCCTCCATCTCAAATCGAGTTATCCCCCGCCTCTCATCGAAAGATCGGGAACAAACCCTAGCGGGTTCACATCACATGAACTTTTGCACCAATTGCACCGGTTCGTCCCCGTTTTGCACCGACTTTCGTGCAGTAACGATACGTTCTGAAACGCACGAAAATATGAGTTTAGGGTCCAATGGGGTGGACCAGGTGCGTTCGTTGCAAAAATTCAGCCGCGACTTCGTTGCATGAACTTTTGCACTAATTGCACCAGTTCGGCCGTATTTTGCACCGACTTTCGTGCAGTAACGAAACAATCCGAAACGCACCAAAACATGAGTTTAGGGTCCAATAGGGTGGATCGGGTGCGTTCGTTGCGAAAAATTCCGACGCGATTTCGTTGAACTTTTGCAATAATTGCACCAGTTCGGACCCGTTTTGCACCGACTTTCGTGCAGTAACGAAACGGTCCGAAACGCACCAAACCATGAGTTTAGGGTCCAATGGGGTGGATTCGTTCCGTTCGTTACGAAAAATTCCTATGCGACTTCGTTGCACGAACTTTTGCACAAATTGCACCAGTTCGGCCGCGTTTTGCACCGACTTTTGTGAAGTAACGATACGTTCCGAAACGTACCAAAACATGAGTTTAGGGTACAATAGGGTGGATCGGGTGCGTTCGTTGCGAAAAATTCCGACGTGACTTCGTTAAACTTTTGCTCTAATTGCTCTAGTTCGGTTCTGTTTTGCACCGACTTTCGTGCAGTAACGATACATTCCGAAACGCACTGAAACATGAGTTTAGGGTCCAATGGGGTGGATCAGGTGCGTTCGTTGCAAAAAATTCCGACGCGACTTCGGTGCACGAACTTTTGACCAATTGCACCAGTTCGTCCCCGTTTTGCACCGACTTTCGTGCAGTAACGATACGTTCTGAAACGCACCAAAATATGAGTTGAGGGTCCAATAGGGTAGACCAGGTGCGTTCGTTGCAAAAATTCAGCCGCGACTTCGTTGCATGAACTTTTGCACTAATTGCACCAGTTCGGCCGTATTTTGCACCGACTTTCGTGCAGCAACGAAACAATCCGAAACGCACCAAAATATGAGTTTAGGGTCCAATAGGGTGGATCGGGTGCGTTCGTTGCGAAAACTTCCGACGCGATTTCGTTGAACTTTTGCACTAATTGCACCAGTTCGTCCCCGTTTTGCACCGACTTTTGTGAAGTAACGATACGTTCCGAAACGCACCAAAAGATGAGTTTAGGGTCCAATGGGGTGGATCAGGTGCGTTCGTTGCAAAAAATTCCGACGCGACTTGTTGTACGAACTTTTGCACTAACTGCACCAGTTCGGCCCCATTTCCCACCGACTTTCGTGCAGTAACGAAGCGGTCCGAAATGCACCAAACACATGAGTTTAGGGTCCAATGGGTCGATCCGGTGCGTTCGTTGCGAAAAATTCCGAAGCGACTTCGTTGCACAAAGTTTTGCACTAATTGCACCAGTTCGTCCCCGTTTTGCACCGACTTTCGTGCAGTAACGATACGTTCTGAAACGCACCAAAATATGAGTTTAGGGTCCAATGGGTTGGACCAGGTCCGTTCGTTGCAAATATTTAGACGCGACTTCGTTGCATGAACTTTTGCACTAATTGCACCAGTTCGACCCTACTTCGCACCGACTTACGTGCAGCAATGAAACAATCCGAAACGCACCAAAACGTTAGTTTAGGGTCCAATATGGTGGATCGGGTGCGTTCATTTCAAAAAACTCCATCGCGGCTTCATTGAACTTTTGCACTAATTGCACCAGTTCGGCCCCGTTTTGCACCGACTTTCGTGCAGTAACGAAACAGTCCGAAACGCACCAAACCATGAATTTAGGGTCCAATGGGGTAGATCCGGTGCGTTCGTTGCGAAAAATTCCGATGCGATTTTGTTGCACGAACTTTTACACTAATCGCACCAGTTCAGCCCCGTTTTGCACCGACTTTTGTGACGTAACGATACGTTACGAAACGCACCAAAACATGAGTTTAGGGTCCAATGGGGTGGATCGGGTGCGTTCGTTGCAAAAAATTCCGACGCGACTTGTTGCACAAACTTTTGCACTAACTGCACCAGTTCGGCCCCATTTTCCACCGACTTTCATGCAGTAACGAAGCGGTCCGAAATGCACCAAACACATGAGTTTAGGGTCCAATGGGGTCGATCCGGTGCGTTCGTTGCGAAAAATTCCAACGCGACTTCTTTGCACAAAGTTTTGCACTAATTGCAACAGTTCGTCCCCGTTTTGCACCGACTTTCGTGCAGTAACGATACGTTCTGAAATGCACCAAAATATAAGTTTAGGGTCCAATGGGGTAGATCAGGTGCGTTCATTGCAAAAAATTCCGACGCGACTTGTTGCACGAACTTTTGCACTAATTGCACCAGTTCGGCCCTGTTTTGCACCGACTTTCGTGCAGTAACGAAACGGTCCGAAATATACCAAAACATGAGTTTAGGTTCCAATGCCGTGGATCGGGTGCGTTCGTTGCAAAAATTCAGACGCGACTTTGTTGCATGAACTTTTGTACTAATTGCACCAGTTCGGCCCTATTTTGCACCGACTTTCGTGCAGTAACGATACAATCCGGAACGCACCAAAACATGAGTTTAGGGTCCAATAGGGTGGATCGGGTGCGTTCGTTGCGAAAAATTCCGATGTGACTTCGTTGAACTTTTGCACTAGTTGCTCTAGTTCGGCCCTATTTTGCACCGACTTTCGTGCAGTAACGATACATTCCGAAACGCACCAAAACATGGGTTTAGGGTTCAATAGGGTGGATCGGGTGCGTTCGTTGAGAAAAATTCCGACGCGACTTCGTTGAACTTTTGCACTATTTGCACCAGTTCTGCCCCGTTTTGCACCGACTTTCGTGCAGTAACGAAACGGTCCGAAACGCACCAAACCATGAGTTTAGGGTCCAATGGGGTGGATCCGGTGCGTTCGTTGCGAAAAATTCCTATGCGTCTTCGTTGCACGAACTTTTGCACAAATTGCACCAGTTCGGCCCCGTTTTGCGCCGACTTTTGTGAAGTAACGATACGTTCCGAAACGCACCAAAACATGCGTTTAGGGTCCAATGGGGTGGATCAGGTGCGTTCGTTGCAAAAAATTCCGACGCGACTTGTTGCACGAACTTTTGCACTAACTGCACCAGTTCGGCCCCATTTTCCACCGACTTTCGTGCAGTAATGATACATTCTGAAACGCACCAAAACATGAGTTTAGGGTCCAATGGGGTTGGTCCGGTGCATTCGTTGCAAAAAAATCCGACGCGACTTCGGTGCACGAACTTTTGCACTAATTGCACCAGTTCATCCCCGTTTTGCACCGACTTTCATGCAGTAACGATACGTTTTGAAATGCACCAAAATATGAGTTTAGGGTCCAATAGGGTGGATCAGGTGCGTTCGTTGCAAAAAATTCCGACGCGACTTGTTGCACGAACTTTTGCACTATTTGCACCAGTTCGGCCCTGTTTTGCACCGACTTTCGTGCAGTAACGAAACGGTCCGAAATATACCAAAACATGAGTTTAGGTTCCAATGCCATGGATCAGGTGCGTTCGTTGCAAAAATTCAGACGCGACTTTGTTGCATGAACTTTTGTCCTAATTGCACCAGTTCGGCCCTATTTTGCACCGACTTTCGTGCAGTAACGATACAATCCGGAACGCACCAAAACATGAGTTTAGGGTCCAATAGGGTGGATCGGGTGCGTTCGTTGCGAAAAATTCCGATGTGACTTCGTTGAACTTTTGCACTAATTGCTCTAGTTCGGCCCTATTTTGCACCGACTTTCGTGCAGTAACGATACATTCCGAAACGCACCAAAACATGGGTTTAGGGTTCAATAGGGTGGATCGGGTGCGTTCGTTGAGAAAAATTCCGACGCGACTTCGTTGAACTTTTGCACTATTTGCACCAGTTCTGCCCCGTTTTGCACCGACTTTCGTGCAGTAACGAAACGGTCCCAAACGCACCAAACCATGAGTTTAGGGTCCAATGGGGTGGATCCGGTGCGTTCGTTGCGAAAAATTCCTATGCGTCTTCGTTGCACGAACTTTTGCACAAATTGCACCAGTTCGGCCCCGTTTTGCGCCGACTTTTGTGAAGTAACGATACGTTCCGAAACGCACCAAAACATGAGTTTAGGGTCCAATGGGGTGGATCTGGTGCGTTCGTTGCAAAAAATTCCGACGCGACTTGTTGCACGAACTTTTGCACTAACTGCACCAGTTCGGCCCCATTTTCCACCGACTTTCGTGCAGTAATGATACATTCTGAAACGCACCAAAACATGAGTTTAGGGTCCAATGGGGTTGGTCCGGTGCGTTCGTTGCATAAAAATCCGACGCGACTTCGGTGCACGAACTTTTGCACTAATTGCACCAGTTCATCCCCGTTTTGCACAGACTATCATGCAGTAACGATACGTTTTGAAACGCACCAAAATATGAGTTTAGGGTCCAATGGGGTGGATCAGGTGCGTTCGTTGCAAAAAATTCCAACGCGACTTGTTGCACGAACTTTTGCACTAATTGCACCAGTTCGGCCCTGTTTTGCACCGACTTTCGTGCAGTAACGAAACGGTCCGAAATATACCAAAACATGAGTTTAGGTTCCAATGCCGTGGATCAAGTGCGTTCGTTGCAAAAATTCAGACGCGACTTTGTTGCATGAACTTTGGTACTAATTGCACCAGTTCGGCCCTATTTTGCACCGACTTTCGTGCAGTAACGATACAATCCGGAACGCACCAAAACATGAGTTTAGGGTCCAATAGGGTGGATCGGGTGCGTTCGTTGCGAAAAATTCCGATGTGACTTCGTTGAACTTTTGCACTAATTGCTCTAGTTCGGCCCTATTTTGCACCGACTTTCGTGCAGTAACGATACATTCCGAAACACACCAAAACATGGGTTTAGGGTTCAATAGGGTGGATCGGGTGCGTTCGTTGAGAAAAATTCCGACGCGACTTCGTTGAACTTTTGCACTATTTGCACCAGTTCTGCCCCGTTTTGCACCGACTTTCGTGCAGTAACGAAACGGTCCGAAACGCACCAAACCATGAGTTTAGGGTCCAATGGGGTGGATCCGGTGCGTTCGTTGCGAAAAATTCCTATGCGTCTTCGTTGCACGAACTTTTGCACAAATTGCACCAGTTCGGCCCCGTTTTGCGCCGACTTTTGTGAAGTAACGATACGTTCCGAAACGCACCAAAACATGCGTTTAGGGTCCAATGGGGTGGATCAGGTGCGTTCGTTGCAAAAAAATTCCGACGCGACTTGTTGCACGAACTTTTGCACTAACTGCACCAGTTCGGCCCCATTTTCCACCGACTTTCGTGCAGTAATGATACATTCTGAAACGCACCAAAACATGAGTTTAGGGTCCAATGGGGTTGGTCCGGTGCATTCGTTGCAAAAAAATCCGACGCGACTTCGGTGCACGAACTTTTGCACTAATTGCACCAGTTCATCCCCGTTTTGCACCGACTTTCATGCAGTAACGATACGTTTTGAAACGCACCAAAATATGAGTTTAGGGTCCAATAGGGTGGATTAGGTGCGTTCGTTGCAAAAAATTCCGACGCGACTTGTTGCACGAACTTTTGCACTAATTGCACCAATTCGGCCCTGTTTTGCACCGACTTTCGTGCAGTAACGAAACGGTCCGAAATATACCAAAACATGAGTTTAGGTTCCAATGCCGTGGATCAGGTGCGTTCGTTGCAAAAATTCAGACGCGACTTTGTTGCATGAACTTTTGTACTAATTGCACCAGTTCGGCCCTATTTTGCACCGACTTTCGTGCAGTAACGATACAATCCGGAACGCACCAAAACATGAGTTTAGGGTCCAATAGGGTGGATCGGGTGCGTTCGTTGCGAAAAATTCCGATGTGACTTCGTTGAACTTTTGCACTAATTGCTCTAGTTCGGCCCTATTTTGCACCGACTTTCGTGCAGTAACGATACATTCCGAAACGCACCAAAACATGGGTTTAGGGTTCAATAGGGTGGATCGGGTGCGTTCGTTGAGAAAAATTCCGACGCGACTTCGTTGAACTTTTGCACTATTTGCACCAGTTCTGCCCCGTTTTGCACCGACTTTCGTGCAGTAACGAAACGGTCCCAAACGCACCAAACCATGAGTTTAGGGTCCAATGGGGTGGATCCGGTGCGTTCGTTGCGAAAAATTCCTATGCGTCTTCGTTGCACGAACTTTTGCACAAATTGCACCAGTTCGGCCCCGTTTTGCGCCGACTTTTGTGAACTAACGATACGTTCCGAAACGCACCAAAACATGAGTTTAGGGTCCAATGGGGTGGATCTGGTGCGTTCGTTGCAAAAAATTCCGACGCGACTTGTTGCACGAACTTTTGCACTAACTGCACCAGTTCGGCCCCATTTTCCACCGACTTTCGTGCAGTAATGATACATTCTGAAACGCACCAAAACATGAGTTTAGGGTCCAATGGGGTTGGTCCGGTGCGTTCGTTGCATAAAAATCCGACGCGACTTCGGTGCACGAACTTTTGCACTAATTGCACCAGTTCATCCCCGTTTTGCACAGACTTTCATGCAGTAACGATACGTTTTGAAACGCACCAAAATATGAGTTTAGGGTCCAATGGGGTGGATCAGGTGCGTTCGTTGCAAAAAATTCCAACGCGACTTGTTGCACGAACTTTTGCACTAATTGCACCAGTTCGGCCCTGTTTTGCACCGACTTTCGTGCAGTAACGAAACGGTCCGAAATATACCAAAACACGAGTTTAGGTTCCAATGCCGTGGATCGGGTGCGTTCGTTGCAAAAATTCAGACGCGACTTTGTTGCATGAACTTTGGTACTAATTGCACCAGTTCGGCCCTATTTTGCACCGACTTTCGGGCAGTAACGAAACAATCTGGAACGCACCAAAACATGAGTTTAGGGTCCAATAGGGTGGATCGGGTGTGTTCGTTGCGAAAAATTCCGATGTGACTTCGTTGAACTTTTGCACTAATTGCTCTAGTTCGGCCCTATTTTGCACCGACTTTCGTGCAGTAACGATACATTCCGAAACGTACCAAAACATGAGTTTAGGGTTCAATAGGGTGGATCGGGTGCGTTCGTTGAGAATAATTCCGACGCGATTTCGTTGAACTTTTGCACTAATTTGCACCAGTTCGGCCCCGTTTTGCACCGACTTTTGTGCAGTAACGAAACGGTCCGAAACGCACCAAACCATGAGTTTAGGGTCCAATGGGGTGGATCCGGTGCGTTCGTTGCGAAAAATTCCTATGCGTCTTCGTTGCACGAACTTTTGCACAAATTGCACCAGTTCGGCCCCGTTTTGCGCCGACTTTTGTGAAGTAACGATACGTTCCGAAACGCACCAAAACATGAGTTTTAGGGTCCAATGGGGTGGATCTGGTGCGTTCGTTGCAAAAATTCCGACGCGACTTGTTGCACGAACTTTTGCACTAACTGCACCAGTTCGGCCCCATTTTCCACCGACTTTCGTGCAGTAATGATACATTCTGAAACGCACCAAAACATGAGTTTAGGGTCCAATGGGGTTGGTCCGGTGCGTTCGTTGCATAAAAATCCGACGCGACTTCGGTGCACGAACTTTTGCACTAATTGCACCAGTTCATCCCCGTTTTGCACAGACTTTCATGCATTAACGATACGTTTTGAAACGCACCAAAATATTAGTTTAGGGTCCAATGGGGTGGATCAGGTGCGTTCGTTGCAAAAAATTCCAACGCGACTTGTTGCACGAACTTTTGCACTAATTGCACCAGTTCGGCCCTGTTTTGCACCGACTTTCGTGCAGTAACGAAACGGTCCGAAATATACCAAAACACGAGTTTAGGTTCCAATGCCGTGGATCGGGTGCGTTCGTTGCAAAAATTCAGACGCGACTTTGTTGCATGAACTTTGGTACTAATTGCACCAGTTCGGCCCTACTTTGCACCGACTTTCGGGCAGTAACGAAACAATCTGGAACGCACCAAAACATGAGTTTAGGGTCCAATAGGGTGGATCGGGTGTGTTCGTTGCGAAAAATTCCGATGTGACTTCGTTGAACTTTTGCACTAATTGCTCTAGTTCGGCCCTATTTTGCACCGACTTTCGTGCAGTAACGATACATTCCGAAACGTACCAAAACATGAGTTTAGGGTTCAATAGGGTGGATCGGGTGCGTTCGTTGAGAATAATTCCGACGCGATTTCGTTGAACTTTTGCACTAATTTGCACCAGTTCGGCCCCGTTTTGCACCGACTTTTGTGCAGTAACGAAACGGTCCGAAACGCACCAAACCATGAGTTTAGGGTCCAATGGGGTGGATCCGGTGCGTTCGTTGCGAAAAATTCCTATGCGTCTTCGTTGCACGAACTTTTGCACAAATTGCACCAGTTCGGCCCCGTTTTGCGCCGACTTTTGTGAAGTAACGATACGTTCCGAAACGCACCAAAACATGAGTTTTAGGGTCCAATGGGGTGGATCTGGTGCGTTCGTTGCAAAAATTCCGACGCGACTTGTTGCACGAACTTTTGCACTAACTGCACCAGTTCGGCCCCATTTTCCACCGACTTTCGTGCAGTAATGATACATTCTGAAACGCACCAAAACATGAGTTTAGGGTCCAATGGGGTTGGTCCGGTGCGTTCGTTGCATAAAAATCCGACGCGACTTCGGTGCACGAACTTTTGCACTAATTGCACCAGTTCATCCCCGTTTTGCACAGACTTTCATGCAGTAACGATACGTTTTGAAACGCACCAAAATATGAGTTTAGGGTCCAATGGGGTGGATCAGGTGCGTTCGTTGCAAAAAATTCCAACGCGACTTGTTGCACGAACTTTTGCACTAATTGCACCAGTTCGGCCCTGTTTTGCACCGACTTTCGTGCAGTAACGAAACGGTCCGAAATATACCAAAACACGAGTTTAGGTTCCAATGCCGTGGATCGGGTGCGTTCGTTGCAAAAATTCAGACGCGACTTTGTTGCATGAACTTTGGTACTAATTGCACCAGTTCGGCCCTATTTTGCACCGACTTTCGGGCAGTAACGAAACAATCTGGAACGAACCAAAACATGAGTTTAGGGTCCAATAGGGTGGATCGGGTGTGTTCGTTGCGAAAAATTCCGATGTGACTTCGTTGAACTTTTGCACTAATTGCTCTAGTTCGGCCCTATTTTGCACCGACTTTCGTGCAGTAACGATACATTCCGAAACGTACCAAAACATGAGTTTAGGGTTCAATAGGGTGGATCGGGTGCGTTCGTTGAGAATAATTCCGACGCGATTTCGTTGAACTTTTGCACTAATTTGCACCAGTTCGGCCCCGTTTTGCACCGACTTTCGTGCAGTAACGAAACGGTCCGAAACGCACCAAACCATGAGTTTAGGGTCCAATGGGGTGGATCCGGTGCGTTCGTTGCGAAAAATTCCTATGCGTCTTCGTTGCACGAACTTTTGCACAAATTGCACCAGTTCGGCCCCGTTTTGCGCCGACTTTTGCGACGCGACTTCGGTGCATGAACTTTTGCACCAATTGCACCGGTTCGTCCCCGTTTTGCACCGACTTTCGTGCAGTAACGATACGTTCTGAAACGCACGAAAATATGAGTTTAGGGTCCAATGGGGTGGACCAGGTGCGTTCGTTGCAAAAATTCAGCCGCGACTTCGTTGCATGAACTTTTGCACTAATTGCACCAGTTCGGCCGTATTTTGCACCGACTTTCGTGCAGCAACGAAACAATCCGAAACGCACCAAAACATGAGTTTAGGGTCCAATAGGGTGGATCGGGTGCGTTCGTTGCGAAAAATTCCGACGCGATTTCGTTGAACTTTTGCACTAATTGCACCAGTTCGTCCCCGTTTTGCACCGACTTTTGTGAAGTAATGATACGTTCCAAAACGCACCAAAAGATGAGTTTAGGGTCCAATGGGGTGGATCAGGTGCGTTCGTTGCAAAAAATTCCGACGCGACTTGTTGTACGAACTTTTGCACTAAGTGCACCAGTTCGGCCCCATTTTCCACCGACTTTCGTGCAGTAACGAAACGGTCCGAAATGCACCAAACACATGAGTTTAGGGTCCAATGGGTCGATCCGGTGCGTTCGTTGCGAAAAATTCCGAAGCGACTTCGTTGCACAAAGTTTTGCACTAATTGCACCAGTTCGACCCCGTTTTGCACCGACTTTCGTGCAGTAACGATACGTTCTGAAACGCACTAAAATATGAGTTTAGGGTCCAATGGGTTGGACCAGGTCCGTTCGTTGCAAATATTCAGACGCGACTTCGTTGCATGAACTTTTGCACTAATTGCACCAGTTCGACCCTACTTCGCACCGACTTACGTGCAGCAACGAAACAATCCGAAACAGACCAAAACGTTAGTTTAGGGTCCAATATGGTGGATTGGGTGCGTTCATTTCAAAAAACTCCATCGCGGCTTCATTGAACATTTGCACTAATTGCACCAGTTCGGCCCCGTTTTGCACCGACTTTCGTGCAGTAACGAAACAGTCCGAAACGCACCAAACCATGAATTTAGGGTCCAATGGGGTAGATCCGGTGCGTTCGTTGCGAAAAATTCCGATGCGACTTTGTTGCACGAACTTTTACACTAATCGCACCAGTTCGGCCCCGTTTTGCACCGACTTTTGTGACGTAACGATACGTTACGAAACGCACCAAAACATGAATTTAGGGTCCAATGGGGTGGATCGGGTGCGTTCGTTGCAAAAAATTCCGACGCGACTTGTTGCACAAACTTTTGCACTAACTGCACCAGTTCGGCCCCATTTTCCACCGACTTTCATGCAGTAACGAAGCGGTCCGAAATGCACCAAACACATGAGTTTAGGGTCCAATGGGGTCGATCCGGTGCGTTCGTTGCGAAAAATTCCAACGCGACTTCTTTGCACAAAGTTTTGCACTAATTGCAACAGTTCGTCCCCGTTTTGCACCCACTTTCGTGCAGTAACGATACGTTCTGAAATGCACCAAAATATGAGTTTAGCGTCCAATGGGGTGGATCAGGTGCGTTCATTGCAAAAAATTCCGACGCGACTTGTTGCACGAACTTTTGCACTATTTGCACCAGTTCGGCCCTGTTTTCCACCGACTTTCGTGCAGTAACGAAACGGTCCGAAATATACCAAAACATGAGTTTAGGTTCCAATGCCGTGGATCGGGTGCATTCGTTGCAAAAATTCAGACGCGACTTTGTTGCATGAACTTTTGTACTAATTGCACCAGTTCGGCCCTATTTTGCACCGACTTTCATGCAGTAACGATACAATCCGGAACGCACCAAAACATGAGTTTAGGGTCCAATAGGGTGGATCGGGTGCGTTCGTTGCGAAAAATTCCGATGTGACTTCGTTGAACTTTTGCACTAATTGCTCTAGTTCGGCCCTATTTTGCACCGACTTTCGTGCAGTAACGATACATTCCGAAACGCACCAAAACATGGGTTTATGGTTCAATAGGGCGGATCGGGTGCGTTCGTTGAGAAAAATTCCGACGCGACTTCGTTGAACTTTTGCACTAATTGCACCAGTTCTGCCCCGTTTTGCACCGACTTTCGTGCAGTAACGAAACGGTCCGAAACGCACCAAACCATGAGTTTAGGGTCCAATGGGGTGGATCCGGTGCGTTCGTTGCGAAAAATTCCTATGCGTCTTCGTTGCACGAACTTTTGCACAAATTGCACCAGTTCGGCCCCGTTTTGCGCCGACTTTTGTGAAGTAACAATACGTTCCGAAACGCACCAAAACATGAGTTTAGGGTCCAATGGGGTGGATCAGGTGCGTTCGTTGCAAAAAATTCCGACGCGACTTGTTGCACGAACTTTTGCACTAACTGCACCAGTTCGGCCCCATTTTCCACCGACTTTCGTGCAGTAATGATACATTCTGAAACGCACCAAAACATGAGTTTAGGGTCCAATGGGGTTGGTCCGGTGCGTTCGTTGCATAAAAATCCGACGCGACTTCGGTGCACGAACTTTTGCACTAATTGCACCAGTTCATCCCCGTTTTGCACAGACTTTCATGCAGTAACGATACGTTTTGAAACGCACCAAAATATGAGTTTAGGGTCCAATGGGGTGGATCAGGTGCGTTCGTTGCAAAAAATTCCAACGCGACTTGTTGCACGAACTTTTGCACTAGTTGCACCAGTTCGGCCCTGTTTTGCACCGACTTTCGTGCAGTAACGAAACGGTCCGAAATATACCAAAACACGAGTTTAGGTTCCAATGCCGTGGATCGGGTGCGTTCGTTGCAAAAATTCAGACGCGACTTTGTTGCATGAACTTTGGTACTAATTGCACCAGTTCGGCCCTATTTTGCACCGACTTTCGGGCAGTAACGAAACAATCTGGAACGAACCAAAACATGAGTTTAGGGTCCAATAGGGTGGATCGGGTGTGTTCGTTGCGAAAAATTCCGATGTGACTTCGTTGAACTTTTGCACTAATTGCTCTAGTTCGGCCCTATTTTGCACCGACTTTCGTGCAGTAACGATACATTCCGAAACGTACCAAAACATGAGTTTAGGGTTCAATAGGGTGGATCGGGTGCGTTCGTTGAGAATAATTCCGACGCGATTTCGTTGAACTTTTGCACTAATTTGCACCAGTTCGGCCCCGTTTTGCACCGACTTTCGTGCAGTAACGAAACGGTCCGAAACGCACCAAACCATGAGTTTAGGGTCCAATGGGGTGGATCCGGTGCGTTCGTTGCGAAAAATTCCTATGCGTCTTCGTTGCACGAACTTTTGCACAAATTGCACCAGTTCGGCCCCGTTTTGCGCCGACTTTTGCGACGCGACTTCGGTGCATGAACTTTTGCACCAATTGCACCGGTTCGTCCCCGTTTTGCACCGACTTTCGTGCAGTAACGATACGTTCTGAAACGCACGAAAATATGAGTTTAGGGTCCAATGGGGTGGACCAGGTGCGTTCGTTGCAAAAATTCAGCCGCGACTTCGTTGCATGAACTTTTGCACTAATTGCACCAGTTCGGCCGTATTTTGCACCGACTTTCGTGCAGCAACGAAACAATCCGAAACGCACCAAAACATGAGTTTAGGGTCCAATAGGGTGGATCGGGTGCGTTCGTTGCGAAAAATTCCGACGCGATTTCGTTGAACTTTTGCACTAATTGCACCAGTTCGTCCCCGTTTTGCACCGACTTTTGTGAAGTAATGATACGTTCCAAAACGCACCAAAAGATGAGTTTAGGGTCCAATGGGGTGGATCAGGTGCGTTCGTTGCAAAAAATTCCGACGCGACTTGTTGTACGAACTTTTGCACTAAGTGCACCAGTTCGGCCCCATTTTCCACCGACTTTCGTGCAGTAACGAAACGGTCCGAAATTCACCAAACACATGAGTTTAGGGTCCAATGGGTCGATCCGGTGCGTTCGTTGCGAAAAATTCCGAAGCGACTTCGTTGCGCAAAGTTTTGCACTAATTGCACCAGTTCGTCCCCGTTTTGCACCGACTTTCGTGCAGTAACGATACGTTCTGAAACGCACTAAAATATGAGTTTAGGGTCCAATGGGTTGGACCAGGTCCGTTCGTTGCAAATATTCAGACGCGACTTCGTTGCATGAACTTTTGCACTAATTGCACCAGTTCGACCCTACTTCGCACCGACTTACGTGCAGCAACGAAACAATCCGAAACAGACCAAAACGTTAGTTTAGGGTCCAATATGGTGGATTGGGTGCGTTCATTTCAAAAAACTCCATCGCGGCTTCATTGAACTTTTGCACTAATTGCACCAGTTCGGCCCCGTTTTGCACCGACTTTCGTGCAGTAACGAAACAGTCCGAAACGCACCAAACCATGAATTTAGGGTCCAATGGGGTAGATCCGGTGCGTTCGTTGCGAAAAATTCCGATGCGACTTTGTTGCACGAACTTTTACACTAATCGCACCAGTTCGGCCCCGTTTTGCACCGACTTTTGTGACGTAACGATACGTTACGAAACGCACCAAAACATGAGTTTAGGGTCCAATGGGGTGGATCGGGTGCGTTCGTTGCAAAAAATTCCGACGCGACTTGTTGCACAAACTTTTGCACTAACTGCACCAGTTCGGCCCCATTTTCCACCGACTTTCATGCAGTAACGAAGCGGTCCGAAATGCACCAAACACATGAGTTTAGGGTCCAATGGGGTCGATCCGGTGCGTTCGTTGCGAAAAATTCCAACGCGACTTCTTTGCACAAAGTTTTGCACTAATTGCAACAGTTCGTCCCCGTTTTGCACCGACTTTCGTGCAGTAACGATACGTTCTGAAATGCACCAAAATATGAGTTTAGCGTCCAATGGGGTGGATCAGGTGCGTTCATTGCAAAAAATTCCGACGCGACTTGTTGCACGAACTTTTGCACTATTTGCACCAGTTCGGCCCTGTTTTCCACCGACTTTCGTGCAGTAACGAAACGGTCCGAAATATACCAAAACATGAGTTTAGGTTCCAATGACGTGGATCGGGTGCGTTCGTTGCAAAAATTCAGACGCGACTTTGTTGCATGAACTTTTGTACTAATTGCACCAGTTCGGCCCTATTTTGCACCGACTTTCATGCAGTAACGATACAATCCGGAACGCACCAAAACATGAGTTTAGGGTCCAATAGGGTGGATCGGGTGCGTTCGTTGCGAAAAATTCCGATGTGACTTCGTTGAACTTTTGCACTAATTGCTCTAGTTCGGCCCTATTTTGCACCGACTTTCGTGCAGTAACGATACATTCCGAAACGCACCAAAACATGGGTTTATGGTTCAATAGGGCGGATCGGGTGCGTTCGTTGAGAAAAATTCCGACGCGACTTCGTTGAACTTTTGCACTAATTGCACCAGTTCTGCCCCGTTTTGCACCGACTTTCGTGCAGTAACGAAACGGTCCGAAACGCACCAAACCATGAGTTTAGGGTCCAATGGGGTGGATCCGGTGCGTTCGTTGCGAAAAATTCCTATGCGTCTTCGTTGCACGAACTTTTGCACAAATTGCACCAGTTCGGCCCCGTTTTGCGCCGACTTTTGTGAAGTAACAATACGTTCCGAAACGCACCAAAACATGAGTTTAGGGTCCAATGGGGTGGATCAGGTGCGTTCGTTGCAAAAAATTCCGACGCGACTTGTTGCACGAACTTTTGCACTAACTGCACCAGTTCGGCCCCATTTTCCACCGACTTTCGTGCAGTAATGATACATTCTGAAACGCACCAAAACATGAGTTTAGGGTCCAATGGGGTTGGTCCGGTGCGTTCGTTGCAAAAAAATCCGACGCGACTTCGGTGCACGAACTTTTGCACTAATTGCACCGGTTCATCCCCGTTTTGCACCGACTTTCATGCAGTAACGATACGTTTTGAAACGCACCGAAATATGAGTCTAGGGTCCAATAGGGTGGATCAGGTGCGTTCGTTGCAAAAAATTCCGACGCGACTTGTTGCACGAACTTTTGCACTAATTGCACCAGTTCGGCCCTGTTTTGCACCGACTTTCGTGCAGTAACGAAACGGTCCGAAATATACCAAAACATGAGTTTAGGTTCCAATGCCGTGGATCGGGTGCGTTCGTTGCAAAAATTCAGACGCGACTTTGTTGCATGAACTTTGGTACTAATTGCACCAGTTCGGCCCTATTTTGCACCGACTTTCGTGCAGTAACGATACAATCCGGAACGCACCAAAACATGAGTTTAGGGTCCAATAGGGTGGATCGGGTGCGTTCGTTGCGAAAAATTCCGATGTGACTTCGTTGAACTTTTGCACTAATTGCTCTAGTTCGGCTCTATTTTGCACCGACTTTCGTGCAGTAACGATACATTCCGAAACGCACCAAAACATGGGTTTAGGGTTCAATAGGTGGATCGGGTGCGTTCGTTGAGAAAAATTCCGACGCGACTTCGTTGAACTTTTGCACTATTTGCACCAGTTCTGCCCCGTTTTGCACCGACTTTCGTGCAGTAACGAAACGGTCCCAAACGCACCAAACCATGAGTTTAGGGTCCAATGGGGTGGATCCAGTGCGTTCGTTGCGAAAAATTCCTATGCGTCTTCGTTGCACGAACTTTTGCACAAATTGCACCAGTTCGGCCCCATTTTGCGCCGACTTTTGTGAAGTAACGATACGTTCCGAAACGCACCAAAACATGCGTTTAGGGTCCAATGGGGTGGATCAGGTGCGTTCGTTGCAAAAAATTCCGACGCGACTTGTTGCACGAACTTTTGCACTAACTGCACCAGTTCGGCCCCATTTTCTACCGACTTTCGTGCAGTAATGATACATTCTGAAACGCACCAAAACATGAGTTTAGGGTCCAATGGGGTTGGTCCGGTGCGTTCGTTGCAAAAAATTCCGACGCGACTTGTTGCACGAACTTTTGCACTAATTGCACCAGTTCGGCCCTGTTTTCCACCGACTTTCGTGCAGTAACGAAACGGTCCGAAATATACCAAAACATGAGTTTAGGTTCCAATGACGTGGATCGGGTGCGTTCGTTGCAAAAATTCAGACGCGACTTTGTTGCATGAACTTTTGTACTAATTGCACCAGTTCGGCCCTATTTTGCACCGACTTTCATGCAGTAACGATACAATCCGGAACGCACCAAAACATGAGTTTAGGGTCCAATAGGGTGGATCGGGTGCGTTCGTTGCGAAAAATTCCGATGTGACTTCGTTGAACTTTTGCACTAATTGCTCTAGTTCGGCCCTATTTTGCACCGACTTTCGTTCAGTAACGATACATTCCGAAACGAACCAAAATATGAGTTTAGGGTTCAATAGGGTGGATCGGGTGCGTTCGTTGAGAATAATTCCGACGCGATTTCGTTGAACTTTTGCACTAATTTGCACCAGTTCGGCCCCGTTTTGCACCGACTTTCGTGCAGTAATGAAACGGTCCGAAACGCACCAAACCATGAGTTTAGGGTCCAATGGGGTGGATCCGGTGCGTTCGTTACGAAAAATTCCTATGCGTCTTCGTTGCACGAACTTTTGCACAAATTGCACCAGTTCGGCCCCGTTTTGCGCCGACTTTTGCGACGCGACTTCGGTGCATGAACTTTTGCACCAATTGCACCGGTTCGTCCCCGTTTTGCACCGACTTTCGTGCAGTAACGATACGTTCTGAAACGCACGAAAATATGAGTTTAGGGTCCAATGGGGTGGACCAGGTGCGTTCGTTGCAAAAATTCAGCCGCGACTTCGTTGCATGAACTTTTGCACTAATTGCACCAGTTCGGCCGTATTTTGCACCGACTTTCGTGCAGCAACGAAACAATCCGAAACGCACCAAAACATGAGTTTAGGGTCCAATAGGGTGGATCGGGTGCGTTCGTTGCGAAAAATTCCGACGCGATTTCGTTGAACTTTTGCACTAATTGCACCAGTTCGGACGCGTTTTGTACCGACTTTCGTGCAGTAACGAAACGGTCCGAAACGCACCAAACCATGAGTTTAGGGTCCAATGGGGTGGATCCGTTCCGTTCGTTACGAAAAATTCCTATGCGACTTCGTTGCACGAAATTTTGCACAAATTGCACCACTTCGGCCCCGTTTTGCACCGACTTTTGTAAAGTAACGATACGTTCCGAAACGTACCAAAACATGAGTTTAGGGTACAATAGGGTGGATCGGGTGCGTTCGTTGCGAAAAATTCCGACGTGACTTCGTTAAACTTTTGCACTAATTGCTCTAGTTCGGCCCTATTTTGCACCGACTTTCGTGCAGTAACGATACATTCCGAAACGCACTGAAACATGAGTTTAGGGTCCAATGGGGTGGATCCGGTGCGTTCGTTGCAAAAAATTCCGACGCGACTTCGGTGCACGAACTTTTGACCAATTGCACCAGTTCGTCCCCGTTTTGCACCGACTTTCGTGCAGTAACGATACGTTCTGAAACGCACCAAAATATGAGTTGAGGGTCCAATAGGGTAGACCAGATGCGTTCGTTGCAAAAATTCAGCCGCGACTTCGTTGCATGAACTTTTGCACTAATTGCACCAGTTCGGCCGTATTTTGCACCGACTTTCGTGCAGCAACGAAACAATCCGAAACGCACCAAAATATGAGTTTAGGGTCCAATAGGGTGGATCGGGTGCGTTCGTTGCCAAAACTTCCGACGCGATTTCGTTGAACTTTTGCACTAATTGCACCAGTTCGTCCCCGTTTTGCACCGACTTTTGTGAAGTAACGATACGTTCCGAAACGCACCAAAAGATGAGTTTAGGGTCCAATGGGGTGGATCAGGTGCGTTCGTTGCAAAAAATTCCGACGCGACTTGTTGTACGAACTTTTGCACTAACTGCACCAGTTCGGCCCCATTTTCCACCGACTTTCGTGCCGTAACGAAGCGGTCCGAAATGCACCAAACACATGAGTTTAGGGTCCAATGGGTCGATCCGGTGCGTTCGTTGCGAAAAATTCCGAAGCGACTTCGTTGCACAAAGTTTTGCACTAATTGCACCAGTTCGTCCCCGTTTTGCACCGACTTTCGTGCAGTAACGATACGTTCTGAAACGCACCAAAATATGAGTTTAGGGTCCAATGGGTTGGACCAGGTCCGTTCGTTGCAAATATTCAGACGCGACTTCGTTGCATGAACTTTTGCACTAATTGCACCAGTTCGGCCCTACTTTGCACCGACTTTCGTGCAGTAACGATACATTCCGAAACGCACCAAAACATGGGTTTAGGGTTCAATAGGGTGGATCGGGTGCGTTCGTTGAGAAAAATTCCGACGCAACTTCGTTGAACTTTTGCACTAATTGCACCAGTTCTGCCCCGTTTTGCACCGACTTTCGTGCAGTAACGAAATGGTCCGAAACGCACCAAACCATGAGTTTAGGGTCCAATGGGGTGGATCCGGTGCGTTCGTTGCGAAAAATTCCTATGCGTCTTTGTTGCACGAACTTTTGCACAAATTGCACCAGTTCGGCCCCGTTTTGCGCCGACTTTTGTGAAGTAACGATACGTTCCGAAACGCACCAAAACATGAGTTTAGGGTCCAATGGGGTGGATCAGGTGCGTTCGTTGCAAAAAATTCAGACGCGACTTGTTGCACGAACTTTTGCACTAACTGCACCAGTTCGGCCCCATTTTCCACCGACTTTCGTGCAGTAATGATACATTCTGAAACGCACCAAAACATGAGTTTAGGGTCCAATGGGGTTGGTCCGGTGCGTTCGTTGCAAAAAAATCCGACGCGACTTCGGTGCACGAACTTTTGCACTAATTGCACCAGTTCATCCCCGTTTTGCACCGACTTTCATGCAGTAACGATACATTTTGAAACGCACCAAAATATGAGTTTAGGGTCCAATAGGGTGCATCAGGTGCGTTCGTTGCAAAAAATTCCGACGCGACTTGTTGCACTAACTTTTGCACTAATTGCACCAGTTCGGCCCTGTTTTGCACCGACTTTCGTGCGGTAACGAAACGGTCCGAAATATACCAAAACATGAGTTTAGGTTCCAATGCCGTGGATCGGGTGCGTTCGTTGCAAAAATTCAGACGCGACTTTGTTGCATGAACTTTTGTACTAATTGCACCAGTTCGGCCCTATTTTGCACCGACTTTCGTGCAGTAACGATACAATCCGGAACGCACAAACACATGAGTTTAGGGTCCAATAGGGTGGATCGGGTGCGTTCGTTGCGAAAAATTCCGATGTGACTTCGTTGAACTTTTGCACTAATTGCTCTAGTTCGGCCCTATTTTGCACCGACTTTCGTGCAGTAACGATACATTCCGAAACGCACCAAAACATGGGTTTAGGGTTCAATAGCGTGGATCGGGTGCGTTCGTTGAGAAAATTTCCGACGCGACTTCGTTGAACTTTTGCTCTAATTGCACCAGTTCTGCCCCGTTTTGCAACGACTTTCGTGCAGTAACGAATTGGTCCGAAACGCACCAAACCATGAGTTTAGGGTCCAATGGGGTGGATCCGGTGCGTTCGTTGCGAAAAATTCCTATGCGTCTTCGTTGCACAAACTTTTGCACAAATTGCACCAGTTCGGCCCCGTTTTGCGCTGACTTTTGTGAAGTAACGATACGTTACTAAACGCACCAAAACATGAGTTTAGGGTCCAATGGGGTGGATCAGGTGCGTTCGTTGCAAATAATTCCGACGCGACTTGTTGCACGAACTTTTGCACTAACTGCACCAGTTCGGCCCCATTTTCCACCGACTTTCGTGCAGTAATGATACATTCTGAAACGCACCAAAACTAGAGTTTAGGGTCCAATGGGGTTGGTCCGGTGCGTTCGTTGCAAAAAAATCCGACGCGACTTCGGTGCACGAACTTTTGCACTAATTGCACCAGTTCATCCCCGTTTTGCACCGACTTTCATGCAGTAACGATACGTTTTGAAACGCACCAAAATATGAGTTTAGGGTCCAATAGGGTGCATCAGGTGCGTTCGTTGCAAAAAATTCCGACGCGACTTGTTGCACTAACTTTTGCACTAATTGCACCAGTTCGGCCCTGTTTTGCACCGACTTTCGTGCGGTAACGAAACGGTCCGAAATATACCAAAACATGAGTTTAGGTTCCAATGCCGTGGATCAGGTGCGTTCGTTGCAAAAATTCAGACGCGACTTTGTTGCATGAACTTTTGTACTAATTGCACCAGTTCGGCCCTATTTTGCACCGACTTTCGTGCAGTAACGATACAATCCGGAACGCACCAAAACATGAGTTTAGGGTCCAATAGGGTGGATCGGGTGCGTTCGTTGCGAAAAATTCCGATGTGACTTCGTTGAACTTTTGCACTAATTGCTCTAGTTCGGCCCTATTTTGCACCGACTTTCGTGCAGTAACGATACATTCCGAAACGCACCAAAACATGGGTTTAGGGTTCAATAGGGTGGATCGGGTGCGTTCGTTGAGAAAAATTCCGACGCGACTTCGTTGAAATTTTGCACTAATTGCACCAGTTCTGCCCCGTTTTGCACCGACTTTCGTGCAGTAACGAAACGGTCCGAAACGCACCAAACCATGAGTTTAGGGTCCAATGGGGTGGATCCGGTGCGTTCGTTGCGAAAAATTCCTATGCGTCTTCGTTGCACGAACTTTTGCACAAATTGCACCAGTTCGGCCCGTTTTGCGCCGACTTTTGTGAAGTAACGATACGTTCCGAAACGCACCAAAACACGAGTTTAGGGTCCAATGGGGTGGATCAGGTGCGTTCGTTGCAAAAAATTCCGACGCCACTTGTTGCACGAACTTTTGCACTAACTGCACCAGTTCGGCCCCATTTTCCACCGACTTTCGTGCAGTAATGATACATTCTGAAACGCACCAAAACATGAGTTTAGGGTCCAATGGGGTTGGTCCGGTGCGTTCGTTGCAAAAAAATCCGACGCGACTTTGGTGCACGAACTTTTGCACTAATTGCACCAGTTCATCCCCGTTTTGCACCGACTTTCATGCAGTAACGATACGTTTTGAAACGCACCAAAATATGAGTTTAGGGTCCAATAGGGTGAATCAGGTGCGTTCGTTGCAAAAAATTCCGACGCGACTTGTTGCACGAACTTTTGCACTAATTGCACCAGTTCGGCCCTGTTTTGCACCGACTTTCGTGCGGTAACGAAACGGTCCGAAATATACCACAACATGAGTTTAGGTTCCAATGCCGTGGATCGGGTGCGTTCGTTGCAAAAATTCAGACGCGACTTTGTTGCATGAGCTTTTGTACTAATTGCACCAGTTCGGCCCTATTTTGCACCGACTTTCGTGCAGTAACGATACAATCCGGAACGCACCAAAACATGAGTTTAGGGTCCAATAGGGTGGATCGGGTGCGTTCGTTGCGAAAAATTCCGATGTGACTTCGTTGAACTTTTGCACTAATTGCTCTAGTTCGGCCCTATTTTGCACCGACTTTCGTGCAGTAACGATACATTCCGAAACGCACCAAAACATTGGTTTAGGGTTCAATAGGGTGGATCGGGTGCGTTCGTTGAGAAAAATTCCGACGCGACTTCGTTGAAATTTTGCACTAATTGCACCAGTTCTGCCCCGTTTTGCACCGACTTTCGTGCAGTAACGAAACGGTCCGAAACGCACCAAACCATGAGTTTAGGGTCCAATGGGGTGGATCCGGTACGTTCGTTGCGAAAAATCCTATGCGTCTTCGTTGCACGAACTTTTGCACAAATTGCACCAGTTCGGCCCCGTTTTGCGCCGACTTTTGTGAAGTAACGATACGTTCCGAAACGCACCAAAACATGAGTTTAGGGTCCAATGGGGTGGATCAGGTGCGTTCGTTGCAAAAAATTCCGACGCCACTTGTTGCACGAACTTTTGCACTAACTGCTCCAGTTCGGCCCCATTTTCCACCGACTTTCGTGCAGTAATGATACATTCTGAAACGCACCAAAACATGAGTTTAGGGTCCAATGGGGTTGGTCCGGTGCGTTCGTTGCAAAAAAATCCGACGCGACTTTGGTGCACGAACTTTTGCACTAATTGCACCAGTTCATCCCCGTTTTGCACCGACTTTCATGCAGTAACGATACGTTTTGAAACGCACCAAAATATGAGTTTAGGGTCCAATAGGGTGGATCAGGTGCGTTCGTTGCAAAAAATTCCGACGCGACTTGTTGCACGAACTTTTGCACTAATTGCACCAGTTCGGCCCTGTTTTGCACCGACTTTCGTGCAGTAACGAAACGGTCCGAAATATACCAAAACATGAGTTTAGGTTCCAATGCCGTGGATCAGGTGCGTTCGTTGCAAAAATTCAGACGCGACTTTGTTGCATGAACTTTTGTACTAATTGCACCAGTTCGGCCCTATTTTGCACCGACTTTCGTGCAGTAACGATACAATCCGGAACGCACCAAAACATGAGTTTAGGGTCCAATAGGGTGGATCGGGTGCGTTCGTTGCGAAAAATTCCGATGTGACTTCATTGAACTTTTGCACTAATTGCTCTAGTTCGGCCCTATTCTGCACCGACTTTCGTGCAGTAACGATACATTCCGAAACGCACCAAAACATGGGTTTAGGGTTCAATAGGGTGGATCGGGTGCGTTCGTTGAGAAAAATTCCGACGCGACTTCGTTGAACTTTTGCACTAATTGCACCAGTTCTGCCCCGTTTTGCACCGACTTTCGTGCAGTAACGAAACGGTCCGAAACGCACCAAACCATGAGTTTAGGGTCCAATGGGGTGGATCCGGTGCGTTCGTTGCGAAAAATTCCTATGCGTCTTCGTTGCACGAACTTTTGCACAAATTGCACCAGTTCGGCCCCGTTTTGCGCCGACTTTTGTGAAGTAACGATACGTTCTGAAACGCACCAAAATATGAGTTTAGGGTCCAATGGGGTGGACCAGGTGCGTTCGTTGCAAAAATTCAGCCGCGACTTCGTTGCATGAACTTTTGCACTAATTGCACCAGTTCGGCCGTATTTTGCACCGACTTTCGTGCAGTAACGAAACAATCCGAAACGCACCAAAACATGAGTTTAGGGTCCAATAGGGTGGATCGGGTGCGTTTGTTGCGAAAAATTCCGACGCGATTTCGTTGAACTTTTGCACTAATTGCACCAGTTCGGACCCGTTTTGCACCGACTTTCGTGCAGTAACGAAACGGTCCGAAACGCACCAAACCATGAGTTTAGGGTCCAATGGGGTGGATCCGTTGCGTTCGTTACGAAAAATTCCTATGCGACTTCGTTGCACGAACTTTTGCACAAATTGCACCAGTTCGGCCCCGTTTTGCACCGACTTTTGTGAAGTAACGATACGTTCCGAAACGTACCAAAACATGAGTTTAGGGTACAATAGGGTGGATCGGGTGCGTTCGTTGCGAAAAATTCCGACGTGACTTCGTTAAAATTTTGCACTAATTGCCCTAGTTCGGCCCTATTTTGCACCGACTTTCGTGCAGTAACGAAACGGTCCGAAACGCACCAAACCATGAGTTTAGGTTCCAATGGGGTGGATCCGGTGCGTTCGTTGCGAAAATTCCTATGCGACTTCGTTGCACAAACTTTTGCACAAATTCCACCAGTTCGGCCCCGTTTTGCACCGACTTTTGTGAAGTAACGATACGTTCTGAAACGCACCAAAACATGAGTTTAGGGTCCAATGGGGTGGATCAGGTGCGTTCGTTGCAAAAATTCAGAAGCGACTTCGTTGCACGAACTTTTGCACTAATTGCACCAGTTCGTCCCCGTTTTGCACCGACTTTCGTGCAGTAACGATACGTTCTGAAATGCACCAAAATATGAGTTGAGGGTCCAATGGGGTGGACCAGGTGCGTTCGTTGCAAAAATCCAGCCGCGACTTCGTTGCATGAACTTTTGCACTAATTGCACAAGTTCGGCCGTATTTTGCACGGACTTTCGTGCAGTAACGAAACAATCCGAAACGCACCAAAACATGAGTTTAGGGTCCAATAGGGTGGATCGGGTGCGTTCGTTGCGAAAAATTCCGACGCGATTTCGTTGAACTTTTGCACTAATTGCACCAGTTCGTCCCCGTTTTGCACCGACTTTTGTGAAGTAACGATACATTCTTAAACGCACCAAAATATGAGTTTAGGGTCCAATAGGGTGGACCAGGTGCGTTCGTTGCAAAAATCCAGCCGCGACTTCGTTGCATGAACTTTTGCACTAATTGCACAAGTTCGGCCGTATTTTGCACGGACTTTCGTGCAGTAACGAAACAATCCGAAACGCACCAAAACATGAGTTTAGGGTCCAATAGGGTGGATCGGGTGCGTTCGTTGCGAAAAATTCCGACGCGATTTCGTTGAACTTTTGCACTAATTGCACCAGTTCGTCCCCGTTTTGCACCGACTTTTGTGAAGTAACGATACGTTCCGAAACGCACCAAAAGATGAGTTTAGGGTCCAATGGGGTGGATCAGGTGCGTTCGTTGCAAAAAATTCCGACGCGACTTGTTGTACGAACTTTTGCACTAACTGCACCAGTTCGGCCCCATTTTCCACCGACTTTCGTGCAGTAATGAAGCGGTCCGAAATGCACCAAACACATGAGTTTAGGGTCCAATGGGTCGATCCGGTGCGTTCGTTGCGAAAAATTCCGAAGCGACTTCATTGCACAAAGTTTTGCACTAATTGCACCAGTTCGTCCCCGTTTTGCACCGACTTTCGTGCAGTAACGATACGTTCTGAAACGCACCAAAAGATGAGTTTAGGGTCCAATGGGTTGGACCAGGTCCGTTCGTTGCAAATATTCAGACGCGACTTCATTGCATGAACTTTTGCACTAATTGCACCAGTTCGGCCCTACTTTTTACCGACTTACGTGCAGCAATGAAGCAATCTGAATCGCACCAAAACGTTAGTTTAGGGTCCAATATGGTGGATCGGGTGCGTTCATTTCAAAAAACTCCATCGCGGCTTCGTTGAACTTTTGCACTAATTGCACCAGTTCGGCCCCGTTTTGCACCGACTTTCGTGCAGTAATGAAACAGTCCGAAACGCACCAAACCATGATTTTAGGGTCCAATGGGGTAGATCCGGTGCGTTCGTTGCGAAAAATTCCGATGCGACTTCGTTGCACGAACTTTTACACTAATCGCACCAGTTCGGCCCCGTTTTGCACCGACTTTTGTGACGTAACGATACATTACGAAACGCACCAAAACATGAGTTTAGGGTCCAATGGGGTGGATCGGGTGCATTCGTTGCCAAAAATTCCGACGCGACTTGTTGCACGAACTTTTGCACTAATTGCACCAGTTCGGCCCTGTTTTGCACCGACTTTCGTGCCGTAACGAAACGGTCCGAAAGGCACCAAAACATGAGTTTAGGTTCCAATGGGGTGGATCGGGTGCGTTCGTTGCAAAAAATTCCGACGCGACTTGTTGCACAAAGTTTTGCACTAACTGCACCAGTTCGGCCCCATTTTCCACCGACTTTCATGCAGTAACGAAGCGGTCCGAAATGCACCAAACACATGAGTTTAGGGTCCAATGGGGTCGATCCGGTGCGTTCGTTGCGAAAAATTCCAACGCGACTTCTTGGCACAAAGTTTTGCACTAATTGCACCAGTTCGTCCCCGTTTTGCACCGACTTTCGTGCAGTAACGATACGTTCTGAAATGCACCAAAATATGAGTTTAGGGTCCAATGGGGTGGATCAGGTGCGTTCGTTGCAAAAAATTCCGACGCGACTTGTTGCACGAACTTTTGCACTAATTGCACCAGTTCGGCCCTATTTTGCACCGACTTTCGTGCAGTAACGAAACGGTCCGAAATATACCAAAACATGAGTTTAGGTTCCAATGCCGTGGATCGGGTGCGTTCGTTGCAAAAATTCAGACGCGACTTTGTTGCATGAACTTTTGTACTAATTGCACCAGTTTGGCCCTATTTTACACCGACTTTCGTGCAGTAACGAAACAATCCGGAACGCACCGAAACATGAGTTTAGGGTCCAATAGGGTGGATCGGGTGCGTTCGTTGCGAAAAATTCCGATGTGACTTCGTTGAAATTTTGCACTAATTGCTCTAGTTCGGCCCTATTTTGCACCGACTTTCGTGCAGTAACGATACATTCCGA
Organism: Panicum miliaceum; assembly: GCA_032594955.1. Taxonomy (NCBI): domain Eukaryota; kingdom Viridiplantae; phylum Streptophyta; class Magnoliopsida; order Poales; family Poaceae; genus Panicum; species Panicum miliaceum. Next base: position 25,470,526 of record CM064062.1, read on the forward strand.
AACGCACCAAAACATGAGTTTAGGGTTCAATAGGGTGGATCCGGTGCGTTCGTTGAGAAAAATTCCGACGTGACTTCGTTGAACTTTTGCACTAATTGCACCAGTTCTGCCCCGTTTTGCACCGACTTTCGTGCAGTAATGATACGTTCCGAAACGCACCAAACCATGAGTTTAGGGTCCAATGGGGTGGATCAGGTGCGTTCGTTGCAAAAAATTCCGACGCGACTTGTTGCACGAACTTTTGCACTAACTGCACCAGTTCGGCCCCATTTTCCACCGACTTTCGTGCAGTAATGATACATTCTGAAACGCACCAAAACATGAGTTTAGGGTCCAATGGGGTTGGTCCGGTGCGTTCGTTGCAAAAAAATCCGACGCGACTTCGGTGCACAAACTTTTGCACTGATTGCACCAGTTCATCCCCGTTTTGCACCGACTTTCATGCAGTAACGATACGTTTTGAAACGCACCAAAATATGAGTTTAGGGTCCAATAGGGTGGATCAGGTGCGTTCGTTGCAAAAAATTCCGACGCGACTTGTTGCACGAACTTTTGCACTAATTGCACCAGTTCGGCCCTGTTTTGCACCGACTTTCGTGCAGTAATGAAGCGGTCCGAAATATACCAAAACATGAGTTTAGGTTCCAATGCCGTGGATCGGGTGCGTTCGTAGCAAAAATTCAGACGCGACTTTGTTGCATGAACTTTGGTACTAATTGCACCAGTTCGGCCCTATTTTGCACCGACTTTCGTGCAGTAATGAAACAATCTGGAACGCACCAAAACATGAGTTTAGGGTGCAATAGGGTTGATCGGGTGCGTTCGTTGCGAAAAATTCCGATGTGACTTCGTTGAACTTTTGCACTAATTGCAACAATTCTGTCCCGTTTTGCACCGACTTTCGTGCAGTTACGAAACGGTGCGAAACGCACCAAACCATGAGTTTAGGGTCCAATAGGGTGGATCCGGTGCGTTCGTTGCGAAAAATTCCTATGCGACTTCGTTGCCCGAACTTTTGCACAAATTGCACCAGTTCGGCCCCCTTTTGCGCCGACTTTTGTGAAGTAACGATACGTTCCGAAACGCACCAAAACATGAGTTTAGGGTCCAATGGGGTGGATCAGGTGCGTTCGTTGCAAAAAATTCCGACGGGACTTGTTGCACGAACTTTTGCACTAACTGCACCAGTTCGGCCCCATTTTCCACCGACTTTCGTGCAGTAATGATACATTCTGAAACGCACCAAAACATGAGTTTAGGGTCCACTGGGGTTAGTCCGGTGCGTTCGTTGCAAAAAAATCCGACGCGACTTCGGTGCACGAACTTTTGCACTAATTGCACCAGTTCATTCCCGTTTTGCACTGACTTTCGTGCAGTAACGAAACAATCTGGAACGCACCAAAACATGAGTTTAGGGTCCAATAGGGTGGATCGGGTGCGTTCGTTGCGAAAAATTCCGATGTGACTTCGTTGAACTTTTGCACTAATTGCTCTAGTTCGACCCTATTTTGCACCGACTTTCGTGCAGTAACGATACATTCCGAAACGCACCAAAACATGAGTTTAGGGTTCAATAGGGTGGATCGGGTGCGTTCGTTGAGAAAAATTCCGACGCGAGTTCGTTGAACTTTTGCACTAATTGCACCAATTCTGCCCCGTTTTGCACCGACTTTCGTTCAGTAACGAAACGGTCCGAAACGCACCAAACCATGAGTTTAGGGTCCAATAGGGTGGATCGGGTGCGTTCGTTGCGAAAAATTCCGACGTGATTTCGTTGAACTTTTGCACTAATTGCACCAGTTCGGCCCCGTTTTGCGCCGACTTTTGTGAAGTAACGATACGTTCCAAAACGCACCAAAACATGAGTTTAGGGTCCAATGGGGTGGATCAGGTGCGTTCGTTGCAAAAAATTCTGACGCGACTTGTTGCACGAACTTTTGCACTAATTGCACCAGTTCGGCCCTGTTTTGCACCGACTTTCGTGCCGTAACGAAACGGTCCGAAAGGCACCAAAACATGAGTTTAGGTTCCAATGGCGTGGATCGGGTGCGTTCGTTGCGAAAATATCCGACGCGATTTTGTTGCACGAACTTTTACACTAATTGCACCAGTTCGGCCTTATTTTGCACCGACTTTCGTGCAGTAACGAAACAATCCGAAACGCACCAAAACATGAGTTTAGGGTTCAATAGGGTGGATCGGGTGCGTTCGTTGCGAAAAATTCCTATGCGACTTCGTTGCACGAACTTTTGCACTAATTGCACCAGTTCGTCCCCGTTTTGCACCAACTTTCGTGCAGTATCGATACGTTCTGAAACGCACCAAAATATGAGTTTAGGGTCCAATGGGGTGGACCAGGTGCGTTCGTTGCAAAAATTCAGCCGCGACTTCGTTGCATGAACTTTTGCACTAATTGTACTAGTTCGGCCGTATTTTGCACCGACTTTCGTGCAGTAACGAAACGGTTCGAAACGCACCAAAACACGATTTTAGGATCCAATGGGGTGGATCCAGTGCGTTCGTTGCGAATAATTCAGATGCGACTTCGTTGCACGAACTTTTGCATTAATTGCACCAGGTCGGCCCCGTTTTGCACCGAGTTTTGTGAAGTAATGATACGTTCCAAAACGCACCAAAACATGAGTTTAGGGTCCAATAGGGTGGATCGGGTGCGTTCGTTGCGAAATATTCGGACGCGGCTTCGTTGAACTTTTGCACTAATTGCACCAGTTCGGCCCCGTTTTGCACCGACTTTCGTGCAGTAACGAAACGGTCCGAAACGCACCAAACAATGAGTTTAGGGTCCAATGGGGTGGATCCGGTGCGTTCGTTGCGAAAAATTCCGATGCGACTTCGTTGCAGAAACTTTTACACTAATTGCACCAGTTCGGCCCCGTTTTGCACCGACTTTTGTAAAGTAACGATACGTTCCGAAACACACCAAAACATGAGTTTAGGGTCCAATGGGGTGGATCAGGTGCGTTCGTCGTAAAATATTCCGACACGACTTGTTGCACGAACTTTTGCACTAATTGCACCAGTTCGTCTCCGTTTTGCACCGACTTTCGTGCAGTAACGATACGTTCTTAAACGCACCAAAATATGAGTTTAGGGTCCAGTAAGCTGGACCATGTGCATTTGTTGCAAAAATTCAGACGCGACGTTGTTGCATGAACTTTTGTACTAATTGCACCAGTTCATTCCTATTTTGCATCGACTTTCATGCAGTTACGAAACCATCCGAAACGCACCAAAACATGACTTTAGGGTCCAATAGGATGGATCGGGTGCGTTCGTGGCAAAAAATTCCGACGCGGCTTCGTTGAACTTTTGCACTAATTGCACCAATTCGTCCCCATTTTGCACCGACTTTCGTGCAGTAACGAAATGGTCCGAAACGCACCAAACCATGAGTTTAGGGTACAATGGGGTGGATTCGGTACATTCGTTGCGAAAAATTCAGATGCGACGTCGTTACACGAACTTTTGCACTAATTGCACCAGTTCGGCCCCGTTTTGCACCGACTTTTGTGAAGTAACGATACATTCCGAAACGCACCAAAATATGAGTTTAGGGTCCAATGGGGTGGACCAGGTCCGTTCGTTGCAAATATTCAGACGCGACTTCATTGCATGACCAGTTCCGCCCTATTATGCACCGACTTTCGTGCAGTAACGAAACAATCCGAAACGCATCAAAACATGAGTTTAGGGTCCAATGGGGTGGATCAGGTGCGTTCGTCGTAAAATATTCCGACGCGACTTGTTGCACGAACTTTTGCACTAATTGCACCAGTTTGTCCCCGTTTTGCACCGACTTTCGTGCGGTAACGATACGTTCTGAAAAGCACCAAAATATGAGCTTAGGGTCCAATAGGGTGGACCAGGTGCGTTCGTTGCAAAAATTCAGACGCGACGTCGTTGCATGAACTTTTGCACTAATTGAACCAATTCATCCCTATTTTGCACCGACTTTCGTGCAGTAACGAAACAATCCGAAACGCACCAAAACATGACTTTAGGGTCGAATAGGATGGATCGGGTGCGTTCGTTGCGAAAAATTCCGACGCGGCTTCGTTGAACATTTGCACTAATTGCACCAGTTCGGCCCCGTTTTGCACCGACTTTCGTGCAGTAACGAAACGTTCCGAAATGCACCAAACAATGAGTTTAGGGTCCAATGGGGTGGATCCGGTGCGTTCGTTGCAAAAAATTCCGATGCGACTTTGTTGCACGAACTTTTACACTAATTGCACCAGTTTGGCCCCGTTTTGCACCGACTTTTCTGGAGTAACGATACGTTACGAAACACACCAAAATATGAGTTTGGGGTCCAATGGGGTGGATCAGTTGCGTTCGTTGCAAAAAATTCCGACGCGACTTGTTGCACGAACTTTTGCACTAATTGCACCAGTTCGGCCCCGTTTTGCACCGACTTTCGTGTTGTAACGAAACGGTCCGAAACGCACCAAACCATGAGTTTAGGGTACAATGGGGTGGATTCGGTACGTTCGTTGCGAAAAATTCAGATGCGACGTCGTTACACGAACTTTTGCACTAATTGCACCAGTTCGGCCCCGTTTTGCACCGACTTTTGTGAAGTAACGATACATTCCGAAACGCACCAAAATATGAGTTTAGGGTCCAATGGGGTGGACCAGGTCCGTTCGTTGCAAATATTCAGACGCGACTTCATTGCATGAACTTTTGCGCTAATTGCACCAGTTCAGCCCTATTTTGCACTGACTTTCGTGCAGTAACGAAACAATCCGAAACGCACCAAAACATGACTTTAGGGTCCAATAGGATGGATCGGGTGCGTTCGTGGCGAAAAATTCCGAAGCGATTTCGTTGAACTTTTGCACTAATTGCACCAGTTTGGCCCCGTTTTGCACCGACTTTCGTGCAGTAACGAAACGGTCCGAAACGCACCAAACCATGAGTTTAGGGTACAATGGGGTGGATTCGGTACGTTCGTTGCGAAAAATTCCGATGCGACTTCGTTGCAAAAACTTTTGCACTAATTGCACCAGTTCGGCCCCGTTTTGCACCGACTTTCGTGCAGTAACGAAACGGTCCGAAATGCACCAAAACATCAGTTTAGGGTCCAATGGGGTGGATCAGTTGCGTTCGTTGCAAAAAATTCCGACGCGACTTGTTGCACGAACTTTTGCACTAATTGCACCAGTTCGGCCCCGTTTTGCACCGACTTTCGTGCTGTAACGAAACGGTCCGAAACGCAACAAACCATGAGTTTAGGGTACAATGGGGTGGATTCGGTACGTTCATTACGAAAAATTCCGATGCGACTTCGTTGCACGAACTTTTGCACTAATTGTACTAGTTCGGCCCCGTTTTGCACCGATTTGCACCGACTTTTGTGAAGTAACGATACGTTCCGAAACGCACCAAAACATGAGTTTAGGGTGCAATGGTGTGGATCAGGTGCGTTCGTCGTAAAATATTCCGACGCGACTTGTTGCACGAACTTTTGCACTAATTGCACTAGTTCGGCCCCGTTTTGCACCGACATTCGTGCAGTAACGAAACGGTTCGAAAAACACCAAAACATGAATTTAGGGTCAAATGGGGTTCGTTGCACGAACTTTTGCACTAATTGTACTAGTTCGGCCCCGTTTTGCACCGATTTGCACCGACTTTTATGAAGTAACGATACGTTCCGAAACGCACCAAAACATGAGTTTAGGGTCCAATGGGGTGGATCAGGTGCGTTCGTCGTAAAATATTCCGACGCGACTTGTTGCACGAACTTTTGCACTAATTGCACCAGTTTGTCCCCGTTTTGCACCGACTTTCGTGCGGTAACGATACGTTCTGAAAAGCACCAAAATATGAGCTTAGGGTCCAATAGGGTGGACCAGGTGCGTTCGTTGCAAAAATTCAGACGCGACGTCGTTGCATGAACTTTTGCACTAATTGCACCACTTCATCCCTATTTTGCACCGACTTTCGTGCAGTAACGAAACAATCCGAAACGCACCAAAACATGACTTTAGGGTCCAATAGGATGGATCGGGTGCGTTCGTTGCGAAAAATTCCGACGCGATTTCGTTGAACTTTTGCACTAATTGCACCAGTTCGGCCTCGTTTTGCACCGACTTTCGTGCAGTAACGAAACGGTTCAAAACACACCAAAACATGAGTTTAGGGTCCAATGGGGTGGATCCGGTGTGTTCGTTGCGAAAAATTCCGATGCGACTTAGTTGCACGAACTTTTGCACTAATTGCACCAGTTCGGCCCCGTTTTGCACCGACTTTTGTGAAGTAACGATACGTTACGAAACGCACCAAAACATGAGTTTAGTGTCCAATGGGGTGGATCAGTTGCGTTTGGTGCAAAAAATTCCGACGTGACTTGTTGCACGAACTTTTGCACTAATTGCACCAGTTCGGCCCCATTTTGCCTCGACTTTCGTGCAGTAACGAAACGGTCTGAAACGCGCCAAACCATGAGTTTAGGGTACAATGGGGTGGATTCGGTACAGTCGTTGCAAAAAATTCCGATGCGACTTCGTTCCACGAAATTTTGCACAAATTGTGCCAGTTCGGCCCCGTTTTGCACCGAGTTTTGTGAAGTAACGACACGTTCCGAAATGCACCAAAATATGAGTTTAGGGTCCAATGGGGTGGACCAGGTCCGTTCGTTGCTAATATTCAAACGCGACTTCGTTGCATGAACTTTTGCGCTAATTGCACTAGTTCAGCCCTATTTTGCACCGACTTTCGTGCAGTAACGAAACAATCCGAAACGCACCAAAACATGAGTTTAGGGTCCAATGGGGTGGATCAGTTGCGTTCGTTGCAAAAAATTCCGACGCGACTTGTTGCACGAACTTTTGCACTAATTGCACCAGTTCGGCCCCGTTTTGCACCGACTTTCGTGCAATAACGAAACGGTCCGAAATGCACCAAACCATGAGTTTAGGGTACAATGGGGTGGATTCGGTACGTTCGTTGCGAAAAATTCCGATGCGACTTCGTTGCACGAACTTTTGCACTAATTGTACTAGTTCGGCCCCGTTTTGCACCGACTTTCGTGCAGTAACGAAACGGTCCGAAACGCACCAAACCATGAGTTTAGGGTACAATGGGGTGGATTCGGTACGTTCGTTGCGAAAATTTCCGATGCGACTTCGTTGCACGAACTTTTGCACTAATTGTATTAGTTCGGCCCCGTTTTGCACCGATTTGCACCAACTTTTGTGAAGTAACGATACGTTCTGAAACGCACCAAAACATGAGTTTAGGGTCCAATGGGGTGGATCAGGTGCGTTCGTCGTAAAATATTCCGACGCGACTTGTTGCACGAACTTTTGCACTAATCTCACCAGTTTGTCCCCGTTTTGCACCGACTTTCGTGCGGTAACGATACGTTCTGAAACGCACCAAAATATGAGCTTAGGATCCAATAGGGTGGACCAGGTGCGTTCGTTGCAAAAATTCAGACGCGACGTCGTTGCATGAACTTTTGCACTAATTGCACCAATTCATCCCTATTTTGCACCGACTTTCGTGCAGTAACGAAACAATCCGAAACGCACCAAACCATGAGTGTAGGGTACAATGGGGTGGATTCGGTACGTTCGTTGCAAAAATTTCCGATGCGACTTCGTTGCACGAACTTTTGCACTAATTGTACTAGTTCGGCCCCGTTTTACACTGATTTGCACCAACTTTTGTGAAGTAACGATACGTTCCGAAACGCACCAAAACATGAGTTTAGGGTCCAATGGGGTGGATCAGGTGCGTTCGTCGTAAAATATTCCGACGCGACTTGTTGCACGAACTTTTGCACCAATTGCACCAGTTTGTCCCCGTTTTGCACCGACTTTCGTGCGGTAACGATACGTTCTGAAACGCACCAAAATATGAGCTTAGGATCCAATAGGGTGGACCAGGTGCGTTCGTTGCGAAAAATTCCGATGCGACTTCGTTGCACGAACTTTTACACTAATTGCACCAGTTCGGCTCCGTTTTGCACCGACTTTTCTGAAGTAACGATACGTTACGAAACGCACCAAAATATGAGTTTAGGGTCCAATGGGGTGGATCAGTTGCGTTCGTTGCAAAAAATTCCGACGCGACTTCTTGCACGAACTTTTGCACTAATTGCATCAGTTCGGCCCCGTTTTGCACCGACTTTCGTACAGTAACGAAACGGTCCGAAACGCACCAAACCATGAGTTTAGGGTACAATGGGGTGGATTCGGTACGTTCGTTGCGAAAAATTCCGATGCGACTTCGTTGCACAAACTTTGGCACTAATTGCACCAGTTCGGCCCCGTTTTGCACCGACTTTCGTGCAGTAACGAAACGGTCCGAAACGCACCAAAACATGAGTTTAGGGTCCAATGGAGTGGATCAGTTGCGTTCGTTGCCAAAAATTCCGACGCGACTTCTTGCACGAACTTTTGCACTAATTGCACCAGTTCGGCCCCGTTTTGCACCGACTTTCATGCAATAACGAAACGGTCCGAAAAGCACCAAACCATGAGTTTAGGGTACAATGGGGTGGATTCGGTACGTTCGTTGCGAAAAATTCCGAGGCGACTTCGTTGCACGAACTTTTGCACTAATTGTACCAGTTCGGCCCCGTTTTGCACCGACTTTCGTGCAGTAACGAAACGGTCCGAAACGCACCAAACCATGAGTTTAGGGTACAATGGGGTGGATTCGGTACGTTCGTTGCGAAAATTTCCGATGCGACTTCGTTGCACGAACTTTTGCACTAATTGTACTAGTTCGGCCCCGTTTTGCACCGATTTGCACCAACTTTTGTGAAGTAACGATACGTTCCGAAACGCACCAAAACATGAGTTTAGGGTCGAATGGGGTGGATCAGGTACGTTCGTCGTAAAATATTCCGATGCGACTTGTTGCACGAACTTTTGCAATAATTGTACCAGTTTGTCCCCGTTTTGCACCGACTTTCGTGCGGTAACGATACGTTCTGAAACGCACCAAAATATGAGCTTAGGATCCAATAGGGTGGACCAGGTGCGTTCGTTGCAAAAATTCAGACGCGACGTCGTTGCATGAACTTTTGCACTAATTGCACCAATTCATCCCTATTTTGCACCGACTTTCGTGCAGTAACGAAACAATCCGAAACGCACCAAAACATGACTTTAGGGTCGAATAGGATGGATCGGGTGCGTTCGTTGCGAAAAATTCCGACGCGATTTCGTTGAACTTTTGCACTAATTGCACCAGTTCGGCCCCGTTTTGCACCGACTTTCGTGCAGTAACGAAACGGTTCGAAACACAAAAAAACATGAGTTTAGGGTCCAATGGGGTGGACCCGGTGTGTTCGTTGCGAAAAATTCCGATGCGACTTAGTTGCACGAACTTTTGCACTAATTGCACCAGTTCGGCCCCGTTTTGCACCGACTTTTGTGAAGTAACGATACGTTACGAAACGCACCAAAACATGAGTTTAGGGTCCAATTGGGTGGATCAGTTGCGTTTGTTGCAAAAAATTCCGACGTGACTTGTTGCACGAACTTTTGCACTAATTGCACCAGTTCGGCCCCATTTTGCACCGATTTTCGTGCAGTAACGAAACGGTCCGAAACGCGCCAAACCATGAGTTGAGGGTACAATGGGGTGGATTCGGTACATTCGTCGCAAAAAATTCCGATGCGACTTCGTTGCACGAACTTTTGCACAAATTGCGCCAGTTCGGCCCCGTTTTGCACCGAGTTTTGTGAAGTAACGATACGTTCCGAAACGCACCAAAATATGAGTTTGGGTCCAATGGGGTGGACCAGGTCCATTCGTTGCTAATATTCAAACGCGACTTCGTTGTATGAACTTTTGCGCTAATTGCACTAGTTCAGCCCTATTTTGCACCGACTTTCGTGCAGTAACGAAACAATCCGAAAGGCACCAAAACATGAGTTTAGGGTCCAATGGGGTGGATCAGTTGCGTTCGTTGCAAAAAATTCCGGCGCGACTTCTTGCACGAACTTTTCCACTAATTGCATCAGTTCGGCCCCGTTTTGCACCGACTTTCGTGCAGTAACGAAACGGTCTGAAACGCACCAAACCATGAGTTTAGGGTCCAATGGGGTGGATTGGATCCGGTGCGTTCGTTGCGAATAATTCCGATGCGACTTCGTTGCACGAACTTTTACACTAATTGCACCAGTTCGGCTCCGTTTTGCACCGACTTTCGTGCAGTAACGAAACGGTCTGAAACGCGCCAAAATATGAGTTTAGGGTCCAATGGGGTGGATTGGATCCGGTGCGTTCGTTGCAAAAAATTCCGATGCGACTTCGTTGCACAAACTTTTACACTAATTGCACCAGTTCGGCTCCGTTTTGCACCGACTTTTCTGAAGTAACGATACGTTACGAAACGCACCAAAATATGAGTTTAGGGTACAATGGGGTGGATTCGGTACGTTCGTTGCGAAAAATTCCGATGCGACTTCGTTGCACGAACTTTTGCACTAATTGTACTAGTTCGGCCCCGTTTTGCACCGATTTGCACCGACATTTGTGAAGTAACGATACGTTCCAAAACGCACCAAAACATGAGTTTAGGGTCCAATGGGGTGGATCAGGTGCGTTCGTCGTAAAATATTCCGACGCGACTTGTTGCACGAACTTTTGCACTAATTGCATCAGTTTGTCCGCGTTTTGCACCGACTTTCGTGCGGTAACGATACGTTCTGAAACGCACCAAAATATGAGCTTAGGGTCCAATAGGGTGGACCAGGTGCGTTCGTTGCAAAAATTCAGACGCGACGTCGTTGCATGAACTTTTGCACTAATTGCACCAATTCATCCCTATTTTGCACCGACTTTCGTGCAGTAACGAAACAATCCGAAACGCACCAAAACATGACTTTAGGGTCCAATAGGATGGATCGGGTGCGTTCGTTGCGAAAAATTCCGACGCGATTTCGTTGAACTTTTGCACTAATTGCACCAGTTCGGCACCGTTTTGCACCGACTTTCGTGCAGTAACAAAATGGTTCGAAACACAAAAAAACATGAGTTTAGGGTCCAATGGGGTGGATCCAGTGTGTTCGTTGTGAAAAATTCCGATGCGACTTAGTTGCACGAACTTTTGCACCGACTTTCGTGCAGTAACGAAACGGTCTGAAACGCGCCAAAATATGAGTTTAGGGTCCAATGGGGTGGATTGGATCCGGTGCGTTCGTTGCAAAAAATTCCGATGCGACTTCGTTGCACGAACTTTTACACTAATTGCACCAGTTCGGCTCCGTTTTGCACCGACTTTTCTGAAGTAACGATACGTTACGAAACGCACCAAAATATGAGTTTAGGGTCCAATGGGGTGGATCAGTTGCGTTTGTTGCAAAAAATTCCGACGCGACTTCTTGCACGAACTTTTGCACTAATTGCACCAGTTCGGCCCCATTTTGCACCGATTTTCGTGCAGTAACGAAACGGTCCGAAACGCGCCAAACCATGAGTTTAGGGTACAATGGGGTGGATTCGGTACATTCGTCGCAAAAAATTCCGATGCGACTTCGTTGCACGAACTTTTCCACAAATTGCGCCAATTCGGCCCCGTTTTGCACCGAGTTTTGTGAAGTAATGATACGTTCCGAAACACACCAAAATATGAGTTTAGGGTCCAATGGGGTGGACCAGGTCCATTCGTTGCTAATATTCAAACGCGACTTCGTTGCATGAACTTTTGCGCTAATTGCACTAGTTCAGCCCTATTTTGCACCGACTTTCGTGCAGTAACGAAACAATCCGAAACGCACCAAAACATGAGTTTAGGGTCCAATGGGGTGGATCAGTTGCGTTCGTTGCAAAAAATTCCGGCGCGACTTCTTGCACGAACTTTTGCACTAATTGCATCAGTTCGGCCCCGTTTTGCACCGACTTTCGTGCAGTAACGAAACGGTCTGAAACACACCAAACAATGAGTTTAGGGTCCAATGGGGTGGATTGGATCCGGTGCGTTCGTTGCGAATAATTCCGATGCGACTTCGTTGCACGAACTTTTACACTAATTGCACCAGTTCAGCTCCGTTTTGCACGGACTTTTCTGAAGTAACGATGCGTTACGAAACGCACGAAAATATGAGTTTAGGGTCCAATGGGGTGGATCAGTTGCGTTTGTTGCAAAAAATTCCGACGCGACTTCTTGCACGAACTTTTGCACTAATTGCATCAGTTCGGCCCCGTTTTGCACCGACTTTCGTGCAGTAACGAAACGGTCCGAAACGCACCAAACCATGAGTTTAGGGTACAATGGGGTGGATTCGGTACGTTCGTTGCGAAAAATTCCGATGCGACTTCGTTGCACAAACTTTTGCACTAATTGCACCAGTTCGGCCCCGTTTTGCACCGACTTTCGTGCAGTAACGAAACGGTCCGAAACGCACCAAAACATGAGTTTAGGGTCCAATGGGGTGGATCAGTTGCGTTCGTTGCAAAAAATTCCGACGCGACTTGGTGCACGAACTTTTGCACTAATTGCACCAGTTCGGCCCCGTTTTGCACCGACTTTCGTGCAGTAACGAAACGGTCCGAAACGAACCAAACCATGAGTTTAGGGTACAATGGGGTGGATTCGGTACGTTCGTTGCGAAAAATTCCGATGCGACTTCGTTGCACGAACTTTTGCACTAATTGTACTAGTTCGGCCCCGTTTTGCACCGATTTGCACCGACATTTGTGAAGTAACGATACGTTCCAAAACGCACCAAAACATGAGTTTAGGGTCCAATGGGGTGGATCAGGTGCGTTCGTCGTAAAATATTCCGACGCGACTTGTTGCACGAACTTTTGCACTAATTGCATCAGTTTGTCCGCGTTTTGCACCGACTTTCGTGCGGTAACGATACGTTCTGAAACGCACCAAAATATGAGCTTAGGGTCCAATAGGGTGGACCAGGTGCGTTCGTTGCAAAAATTCAGACGCGACGTCGTTGCATGAACTTTTGCACTAATTGCACCAATTCATCCCTATTTTGCACCGACTTTCGTGCAGTAACGAAACAATCCGAAACGCACCAAAACATGACTTTAGGGTCCAATAGGATGGATCGGGTGCGTTCGTTGCGAAAAATTCCGACGCGATTTCGTTGAACTTTTGCACTAATTGCACCAGTTCGGCACCGTTTTGCACCGACTTTCGTGCAGTAACAAAATGGTTCGAAACACAAAAAAACATGAGTTTAGGGTCCAATGGGGTGGATCCAGTGTGTTCGTTGCGAAAAATTCCGATGCGACTTAGTTGCACGAACTTTTGCACTAATTGCACCAGTTCGGCCCCGTTTTGCACCGACTTTTGTGAAGTAACGATACGTTACGAAACGCACCAAAACATGAGTTTAGGGTCCAATTGGGTGGATCAGTTGCGTTTGTTGCAAAAAATTCCGACGTGACTTGTTGCACGAACTTTTGCACTAATTGCACCAGTTCGGCCCCATTTTGCACCGATTTTCGTGCAGTAACGAAACGGTCCGAAACGCGCCAAACCATGAGTTGGGGGTACAATGGGGTGGATTCGGTACATTCGTCGCAAAAAATTCCGATGCGACTTCGTTGCACGAACCTTTGCACAAATTGCGCCAGTTCGGCCCCGTTTTGCACCGAGTTTTGTGAAGTAACGATACGTTCGGAAACGCACCAAAATATGAGTTTAGGGTCCAATGGGGTGGACCAGGTCCATTCGTTGCTAATATTCAAACGCGACTTCGTTGCATGAACTTTTGCGCTAATTGCACTAGTTCAGCCCTATTTTGCACCGACTTTCGTGCAGTAACGAAACAATCCGAAAGGCACCAAAACATGAGTTTAGGGTCCAATGGGGTGGATCAGTTGCGTTCGTTGCAAAAAATTTCGGCGCGACTTCTTGCACGAACTTTTCCACTAATTGCATCAGTTCGGCCCCGTTTTGCACCGACTTTCGTGCAGTAACGAAACGGTCTGAAACGCACCAAACCATGAGTTTAGGGTCCAATGGGGTGGATTGGATCCGGTGCGTTCGTTGCGAATAATTCCGATGCGACTTCGTTGCACGAACTTTTACACTAATTGCACCAGTTCGGCTCCGTTTTGCACCGACTTTCGTGCAGTAACGAAACGGTCTGAAACGCGCCAAAATATGAGTTTAGGGTCCAATGGGGTGGATTGGATCCGGTGCGTTCGTTGCAAAAAATTCCGATGCGACTTCGTTGCACGAACTTTTACACTAATTGCACCAGTTCGGCTCCGTTTTGCACCGACTTTTCTGAAGTAACGATACGTTACGAAACGCACCAAAATATGAGTTTAGGGTCCAATGGGGTGGATCAGGTGCGTTTGTTGCAAAAAATTCCGACGCGACTTCTTGCACGAACTTTTGCACTAGTTGCACCAGTTCGGCCCCATTTTGCACCGATTTTCGTGCAGTAACGAAACGGTCCGAAACGCGCCAAACCATGAGTTTAGAGTACAATGGGGTGGATTCGGTACATTCGTCGCAAAAAATTCCGATGCGACTTCGTTGCACGAACTTTTGCACAAATTGCGCCAATTCGGCCCCGTTTTGCACCGAGTTTTGTGAAGTAACGATACGTTCCGAAACGCACCAAAATATGAGTTTAGGGTCCAATGGGGTGGACCAGGTCCATTCGTTGCTAATATTCAAACGCGACTTCGTTGCATGAACTTTTGCGCTAATTGCACTAGTTCAGCCCTATTTTGCACCGACTTTCGTGCAGTAACGAAACAATCCGAAAGGGACCAAAACATGAGTTTAGGGTCCAATGGGGTGGATCAGTTGTGTTCGTTGCAAAAAATTCCGGCGCAACTTCTTGCACGAACTTTTGCACTAATTGCATCAGTTCGGCGCCGTTTTGCACCGACTTTCGTGCAGTAACGAAACGGTCTGAAACGCACCAAAATATGAGTTTAGGGTCCAATGGGGTGGATTGGATCCGGTGCTTTCGTTGCAAAAAATTCCGATGCGACTTCGTTGCACGAACTTTTACACTAATTGCACCAGTTCGGCTCCGTTTTGCACCGACTTTTCTGAAGTAACGATACGTTACGAAACGCACCAAAATATGAGTTTAGGGTCCAATGGGGTGGATCAGTTGCGTTCGTTGCAAAAAATTCCGACGCGACTTCTTGCACGAACTTTTGCACTAATTGCATCAGTTCGGCCCCGTTTTGCACCGACTTTCGTGCAGTAACGAAACGGTCCGAAACGCACCAAACCATGAGTTTAGGGTACAATGGGGTGGATTCGGTACGTTCGTTGCGAAAATTTCCGATGCGACTTCGTTGCACGAACTTTTGCACTAATTGTACTAGTTCGGCCCCGTTTTGCACCGATTTGCACCAACTTTTGTGAAGTAACGATACGTTCCGAAACGCACCAAAACATGAGTTTAGGGTCGAATGGGGTGGATCAGGTACGTTCGTCGTAAAATATTCCGATGCGACTTGTTGCACGAACTTTTGCAATAATTGTACCAGTTTGTCCCCGTTTTGCACCGACTTTCGTGCGGTAACGATACGTTCTGAAACGCACCAAAATATGAGCTTAGGATCCAATAGGGTGGACCAGGTGCGTTCGTTGCAAAAATTCAGACGCGACGTCGTTGCATGAACTTTTGCACTAATTGCACCAATTCATCCCTATTTTGCACCGACTTTCGTGCAGTAACGAAACAATCCGAAACGCACCAAAACATGACTTTAGGGTCGAATAGGATGGATCGGGTGCGTTCGTTGCGAAAAATTCCGACGCGATTTCGTTGAACTTTTGCACTAATTGCACCAGTTCGGCCCCGTTTTGCACCGACTTTCGTGCAGTAACGAAACGGTTCGAAACACAAAAAAACATGAGTTTAGGGTCCAATGGGGTGGACCCGGTGTGTTCGTTGCGAAAAATTCCGATGCGACTTAGTTGCACGAACTTTTGCACTAATTGCACCAGTTCGGCCCCGTTTTGCACCGACTTTTGTGAAGTAACGATACGTTACGAAACGCACCAAAACATGAGTTTAGGGTCCAATTGGGTGGATCAGTTGCGTTTGTTGCAAAAAATTCCGACGTGACTTGTTGCACGAACTTTTGCACTAATTGCACCAGTTCGGCCCCATTTTGCACCGATTTTCGTGCAGTAACGAAACGGTCCGAAACGCGCCAAACCATGAGTTGAGGGTACAATGGGGTGGATTCGGTACATTCGTCGCAAAAAATTCCGATGCGACTTCGTTGCACGAACTTTTGCACAAATTGCGCCAGTTCGGCCCCGTTTTGCACCGAGTTTTGTGAAGTAACGATACGTTCCGAAACGCACCAAAATATGAGTTTGGGTCCAATGGGGTGGACCAGGTCCATTCGTTGCTAATATTCAAACGCGACTTCGTTGTATGAACTTTTGCGCTAATTGCACTAGTTCAGCCCTATTTTGCACCGACTTTCGTGCAGTAATGAAACAATCCGAAAGGCACCAAAACATGAGTTTAGGGTCCAATGGGGTGGATCAGTTGCGTTCGTTGCAAAAAATTCCGGCGCGACTTCTTGCACGAACTTTTCCACTAATTGCATCAGTTCGGCCCCGTTTTGCACCGACTTTCGTGCAGTAACGAAACGGTCTGAAACGCACCAAACCATGAGTTTAGGGTCCAATGGGGTGGATTGGATCCGGTGCGTTCGTTGCGAATAATTCCGATGCGACTTCGTTGCACGAACTTTTACACTAATTGCACCAGTTCGGCTCCGTTTTGCACCGACTTTCGTGCAGTAACGAAACGGTCTGAAACGCGCCAAAATATGAGTTTAGGGTCCAATGGGGTGGATTGGATCCGGTGCGTTCGTTGCAAAAAATTCCGATGCGACTTCGTTGCACAAACTTTTACACTAATTGCACCAGTTCGGCTCCGTTTTGCACCGACTTTTCTGAAGTAACGATACGTTACGAAACGCACCAAAATATGAGTTTAGGGTACAATGGGGTGGATTCGGTACGTTCGTTGCGAAAAATTCCGATGCGACTTCGTTGCACGAACTTTTGCACTAATTGTACTAGTTCGGCCCCGTTTTGCACCGATTTGCACCGACATTTGTGAAGTAACGATACGTTCCAAAACGCACCAAAACATGAGTTTAGGGTCCAATGGGGTGGATCAGGTGCGTTCGTCGTAAAATATTCCGACGCGACTTGTTGCACGAACTTTTGCACTAATTGCATCAGTTTGTCCGCGTTTTGCACCGACTTTCGTGCGGTAACGATACGTTCTGAAACGCACCAAAATATGAGCTTAGGGTCCAATAGGGTGGACCAGGTGCGTTCGTTGCAAAAATTCAGACGCGACGTCGTTGCATGAACTTTTGCACTAATTGCACCAATTCATCCCTATTTTGCACCGACTTTCGTGCAGTAACGAAACAATCCGAAACGCACCAAAACATGACTTTAGGGTCCAATAGGATGGATCGGGTGCGTTCGTTGCGAAAAATTCCGACGCGATTTCGTTGAACTTTTGCACTAATTGCACCAGTTCGGCACCGTTTTGCACCGACTTTCGTGCAGTAACAAAATGGTTCGAAACACAAAAAAACATGAGTTTAGGGTCCAATGGGGTGGATCCAGTGTGTTCGTTGTGAAAAATTCCGATGCGACTTAGTTGCACGAACTTTTGCACCGACTTTCGTGCAGTAACGAAACGGTCTGAAACGCGCCAAAATATGAGTTTAGGGTCCAATGGGGTGGATTGGATCCGGTGCGTTCGTTGCAAAAAATTCCGATGCGACTTCGTTGCACGAACTTTTACACTAATTGCACCAGTTCGGCTCCGTTTTGCACCGACTTTTCTGAAGTAACGATACGTTACGAAACGCACCAAAATATGAGTTTAGGGTCCAATGGGGTGGATCAGTTGCGTTTGTTGCAAAAAATTCCGACGCGACTTCTTGCACGAACTTTTGCACTAATTGCACCAGTTCGGCCCCATTTTGCACCGATTTTCGTGCAGTAACGAAACGGTCCGAAACGCGCCAAACCATGAGTTTAGGGTACAATGGGGTGGATTCGGTACATTCGTCGCAAAAAATTCCGATGCGACTTCGTTGCACGAACTTTTCCACAAATTGCGCCAATTCGGCCCCGTTTTGCACCGAGTTTTGTGAAGTAATGATACGTTCCGAAACACACCAAAATATGAGTTTAGGGTCCAATGGGGTGGACCAGGTCCATTCGTTGCTAATATTCAAACGCGACTTCGTTGCATGAACTTTTGCGCTAATTGCACTAGTTCAGCCCTATTTTGCACCGACTTTCGTGCAGTAACGAAACAATCCGAAACGCACCAAAACATGAGTTTAGGGTCCAATGGGGTGGATCAGTTGCGTTCGTTGCAAAAAATTCCGGCGCGACTTCTTGCACGAACTTTTGCACTAATTGCATCAGTTCGGCCCCGTTTTGCACCGACATTCGTGCAGTAACGAAACGGTCTGAAACACACCAAACAATGAGTTTAGGGTCCAATGGGGTGGATTGGATCCGGTGCGCTCGTTGCGAATAATTCCGATGCGACTTCGTTGCACGAACTTTTACACTAATTGCACCAGTTCAGCTCCGTTTTGCACGGACTTTTCTGAAGTAACGATGCGTTACGAAACGCACGAAAATATGAGTTTAGGGTCCAATGGGGTGGATCAGTTGCGTTTGTTGCAAAAAATTCCGACGCGACTTCTTGCACGAACTTTTGCACTAATTGCATCAGTTCGGCCCCGTTTTGCACCGACTTTCGTGCAGTAACGAAACGGTCCGAAACGCACCAAACCATGAGTTTAGGGTACAATGGGGTGGATTCGGTACGTTCGTTGCGAAAAATTCCGATGCGACTTCGTTGCACAAACTTTTGCACTAATTGCACCAGTTCGGCCCCGTTTTGCACCGACTTTCGTGCAGTAACGAAACGGTCCGAAACGCACCAAAGCATGAGTTTAGGGTCCAATGGGGTGGATCAGTTGCGTTCGTTGCAAAAAATTCCGACGCGACTTGGTGCACGAACTTTTGCACTAATTGCACCAGTTCGGCCCCGTTTTGCACCGACTTTCGTGCAGTAACGAAACGGTCCGAAACGAACCAAACCATGAGTTTAGGGTACAATGGGGTGGATTCGGTACGTTCGTTGCGAAAAATTCCGATGCGACTTCGTTGCACGAACTTTTGCACTAATTGTACTAGTTCGGCCCCGTTTTGCACCGATTTGCACCGACATTTGTGAAGTAACGATACGTTCCAAAACGCACCAAAACATGAGTTTAGGGTCCAATGGGGTGGATCAGGTGCGTTCGTCGTAAAATATTCCGACGCGACTTGTTGCACGAACTTTTGCACTAATTGCATCAGTTTGTCCGCGTTTTGCACCGACTTTCGTGCGGTAACGATACGTTCTGAAACGCACCAAAATATGAGCTTAGGGTCCAATAGGGTGGACCAGGTGCGTTCGTTGCAAAAATTCAGACGCGACGTCGTTGCATGAACTTTTGCACTAATTGCACCAATTCATCCCTATTTTGCACCGACTTTCGTGCAGTAACGAAACAATCCGAAACGCACCAAAACATGACTTTAGGGTCCAATAGGATGGATCGGGTGCGTTCGTTGCGAAAAATTCCGACGCGATTTCGTTGAACTTTTGCACTAATTGCACCAGTTCGGCACCGTTTTGCACCGACTTTCGTGCAGTAACAAAATGGTTCGAAACACAAAAAAACATGAGTTTAGGGTCCAATGGGGTGGATCCAGTGTGTTCGTTGCGAAAAATTCCGATGCGACTTAGTTGCACGAACTTTTGCACTAATTGCACCAGTTCGGCCCCGTTTTGCACCGACTTTTGTGAAGTAACGATACGTTACGAAACGCACCAAAACATGAGTTTAGGGTCCAATTGGGTGGATCAGTTGCGTTTGTTGCAAAAAATTCCGACGTGACTTGTTGCACGAACTTTTGCACTAATTGCACCAGTTCGGCCCCATTTTGCACCGATTTTCGTGCAGTAACGAAACGGTCCGAAACGCGCCAAACCATGAGTTGGGGGTACAATGGGGTGGATTCGGTACATTCGTCGCAAAAAATTCCGATGCGACTTCGTTGCACGAACCTTTGCACAAATTGCGCCAGTTCGGCCCCGTTTTGCACCGAGTTTTGTGAAGTAACGATACGTTCGGAAACGCACCAAAATATGAGTTTAGGGTCCAATGGGGTGGACCAGGTCCATTCGTTGCTAATATTCAAACGCGACTTCGTTGCATGAACTTTTGCGCTAATTGCACTAGTTCAGCCCTATTTTGCACCGACTTTCGTGCAGTAACGAAACAATCCGAAAGGCACCAAAACATGAGTTTAGGGTCCAATGGGGTGGATCAGTTGCGTTCGTTGCAAAAAATTTCGGCGCGACTTCTTGCACGAACTTTTCCACTAATTGCATCAGTTCGGCCCCGTTTTGCACCGACTTTCGTGCAGTAACGAAACGGTCTGAAACGCACCAAACCATGAGTTTAGGGTCCAATGGGGTGGATTGGATCCGGTGCGTTCGTTGCGAATAATTCCGATGCGACTTCGTTGCACGAACTTTTACACTAATTGCACCAGTTCGGCTCCGTTTTGCACCGACTTTCGTGCAGTAACGAAACGGTCTGAAACGCGCCAAAATATGAGTTTAGGGTCCAATGGGGTGGATTGGATCCGGTGCGTTCGTTGCAAAAAATTCCGATGCGACTTCGTTGCACGAACTTTTACACTAATTGCACCAGTTCGGCTCCGTTTTGCACCGACTTTTCTGAAGTAACGATACGTTACGAAACGCACCAAAATATGAGTTTAGGGTCCAATGGGGTGGATCAGGTGCGTTTGTTGCAAAAAATTCCGACGCGACTTCTTGCACGAACTTTTGCACTAGTTGCACCAGTTCGGCCCCATTTTGCACCGATTTTCGTGCAGTAACGAAACGGTCCGAAACGCGCCAAACCATGAGTTTAGAGTACAATGGGGTGGATTCGGTACATTCGTCGCAAAAAATTCCGATGCGACTTCGTTGCACGAACTTTTGCACAAATTGCGCCAATTCGGCCCCGTTTTGCACCGAGTTTTGTGAAGTAACGATACGTTCCGAAACGCACCAAAATATGAGTTTAGGGTCCAATGGGGTGGACCAGGTCCATTCGTTGCTAATATTCAAACGCGACTTCGTTGCATGAACTTTTGCGCTAATTGCACTAGTTCAGCCCTATTTTGCACCGACTTTCGTGCAGTAACGAAACAATCCGAAAGGGACCAAAACATGAGTTTAGGGTCCAATGGGGTGGATCAGTTGTGTTCGTTGCAAAAAATTCCGGCGCAACTTCTTGCACGAACTTTTGCACTAATTGCATCAGTTCGGCGCCGTTTTGCACCGACTTTCGTGCAGTAACGAAACGGTCTGAAACGCACCAAAATATGAGTTTAGGGTCCAATGGGGTGGATTGGATCCGGTGCGTTCGTTGCAAAAAATTCCGATGCGACTTCGTTGCACGAACTTTTACACTAATTGCACCAGTTCGGCTCCGTTTTGCACCGACTTTTCTGAAGTAACGATACGTTACGAAACGCACCAAAATATGAGTTTAGGGTCCAATGGGGTGGATCAGTTGCGTTCGTTGCAAAAAATTCCGACGCGACTTCTTGCACGAACTTTTGCACTAATTGCATCAGTTCGGCCCCGTTTTGCACCGACTTTCGTGCAGTAACGAAACGGTCCGAAACGCACCAAACCATGAGTTTAGGGTACAATGGGGTGGATTCGGTACGTTCGTTGCGAAAAATTCCGATGCGACTTCGTTGCACAAACTTTTGCACCAATTGCACCAGTTCGGCCCCGTTTTGCACCGACTTTCGTGCAGTAACGAAACGGTCCGAAACGCACCAAAACATGAGTTTAGGGTCCAATGGGGTGGATCAGTTGCGTTCGTTGCAAAAAATTCCGACGCGACTTGGTGCACGAACTTTTGCACTAATTGCACCAGTTCGGCCCCGTTTTGCGCCGACTTTCGTGCAGTAACGAAACGGTCCGAAACGCACCAAACCATGAGTTTAGGGTACAATGGGGTGGATTCGGTACGTTCGTTGCGAAAAATTCCGATGCGACTTCGTTGCACGAACTTTTGCACTAATTGTACTAGTTCGGCCCCGTTTTGCACCGATTTGCACCGACATTTGTGAGGTAACGATACGTTCCAAAACGCACCAAAACATGAGTTTAGGGTCCAATGGGGTGGATCAGGTGCATTCGTCGTAAAATATTCCGACGCGACTTGTTGCACGAACTTTTGCACTAATTGCACCAGTTTGTCCGCGTTTTGCACCGACTTTCGTGCGGTAACGATACGTTCTGAAACGCACCAAAATATGAGCTTAGGGTCCAATAGGGTGGACCAGGTGCGTTCGTTGCAAAAATTCAGACGCGACGTCGTTGCATTAACTTTTGCACTAATTGCACCAATTCATCCCTATTTTGCACCGACTTTCATGCAGTAACGAAACAATCCGAAACGCGCCAAAACATGACTTTAGGGTCCAATAGGATGGATCGGGTGCGTTCGTTGCGAAAAATTCCGACGCGATTTCGTTGAACTTTTGCACTAATTGCACCAGTTCGGCCCCGTTTTGCACCGACTTTCGTGCAGTAACGAAACGGTTCGAAACACACCAAAACATGAGTTTAGGGTCCAATGGGGTGGACCCGGTGTGTTCGTTGCGAAAAATTCCGATGCGACTTAGTTGCACGAACTTTTGCACTAATTGCACCAGTTCGGCCCCGTTTTGCACCGACTTTTGTGAAGTAACGATACATTACGAAACGCACCAAAACATGAGTTTAGGGTCCATTGGGGTGGATCAGTTGCGTTTGTTGCAAAAAATTCCGACGTGACTTGTTGCACGAACTTTTGCACTAATTGCACCAGTTCGGCCCCATTTTGCACCGATTTTCGTGCAGTAACGAAACGGTCCGAAACGCGCCAAACCATGAGTTGAGGGTACAATGGGGTGGATTCGGTACATTCGTCGCAAAAAATTCCGATGCGACTTCGTTGCACGAACTTTTGCACAAATTGCGCCAGTTCGGCCCCGTTTTGCATCGAGTTTTGTGAAGTAACGATACGTTCCGAAACGCACCAAAATATGAGTTTAGGGTCCAATGGGGTGGACCAGGTCCATTCGTTGCTAATATTCAAACGCGACTTCGTTGCATGAACTTTTGCGCTAATTGCACTAGTTCAGCCCTATTTTGCACCGACTTTCGTGCAGTAACGAAACAATCCGAAAGGCACCAAAACATGAGTTTAGGGTCCAATGGGGTGGATCAGTTGCGTTCGTTGCAAAAAATTCCGGCGCGACTTCTTGCACGAACTTTTCCACTAATTGCATCAGTTCGGCCCCGTTTTGCACCGACTTTCGTGCAGTAACGAAACGGTCTGAAACGCACCAAACCATGAGTTTATGGTCCAATGGGGTGGATTGGATCCGGTGCGTTCGTTGCGAATAATTCCGATGCGACTTCGTGGCACGAACGTTTACACTAATTGCACCAGTTCGGCTCCGTTTTGCACCGACTTTCGTGCAGTAACGAAACGGTCTGAAACGCACCAAAATATGAGTTTAGGGTCCAATAGGGTGGATTGGATCCGGTGCGTTCGTTGCAAAAAATTCCGATGCGACTTCGTTGCACGAACTTTTACACTAATTGCACCAGTTCGGCTCCGTTTTGCACCGACTTTTCTGAAGTAACGATACGTTACGAAACGCACCAAAATATGAGTTTAGGGTCCAATGGGGTGGATCAGTTGCGTTCGTTGCAAAAAATTCCGACGCGACTTCTTGCACGAACTTTTGCACTAGTTGCATCAGTTCGGCCCCGTTTTGCACCGACTTTCGTGCAGTAACGAAACGGTCCGAAACGCACCAAACCATGAGTTTAGGGTACAATGGGGTGGATTCGGTACGTTCGTTGCGAAAAATTCCGATGCGACTTCGTTGCACAAACTTTTGCACTAATTGCACCAGTTCGGCCCCGTTTTGCACCGACTTTCGTGCAGTAACGAAACGGTCCGAAACGCACCAAAACATGAGTTTAGGGTCCAATGGGGTGGATCAGTTGCGTTCGTTGCAAAAAATTCCGACGCGACTTGGTGCACGAACTTTTGCACTAATTGCACCAGTTCGGCCCCGTTTTGCACCGACTTTCGTGCAGTCACGAAACGGTCCGAAACGAACCAAACCATGAGTTTAGGGTACAATGGGGTGGATTCGGTACGTTCGTTGCGAAAAATTCTGATGCGACTTCGTTGCACGAACTTTTGCACTAATTGTACTAGTTCGGCCCCGTTTTGCACCGATTTGCACCGACATTTGTGAAGTAACGATACGTTCCAAAACGCACCAAAACATGAGTTTAGGGTCCAATGGGGTGGATCAGGTGCGTTCGTCGTAAAATATTCCGACGCGACTTGTTGCACGAACTTTTGCACTAACTGCACCAGTTTGTCCGTGTTTTGCACCGACTTTCGTGCGGTAACGATACGTTCTGAAACGCACCAAAATATGAGCTTAGGGTCCAATAGGGTGGACCAGGTGCATTCGTTGCAAAAATTCAGACGCGACGTCGTTGCATGAACTTTTGCACTAATTGCACCAATTCATCCCTATTTTGCACCGACTTTCGTGCAGTAACGAAACAATCCGAAACGCACCAAAACATGACTTTAGGGTCCAATAGGATGGATCGGGTGCGTTCGTTGCGAAAAATTCCGACGCGATTTCGTTGAACTTTTGCACTAATTGCACCAGTTCGGCCCCGTTTTGCACCGACTTTCGTGCAGTAACGAAACGGTTCGAAACACACCAAAACATGAGTTTAGGGTCCAATGGGGTGGACCCGGTGTGTTCGTTGCGAAAAATTCCGATGCGACTTAGTTGCACGAACTTTTGCACTAATTGCACCAGTTCGGCCCCGTTTTGCACCGACTTTTGTGAAGTAACGATACGCTACGAAACGCACCAAAACATGAGTTTAGGGTCCAATTGGGTGGATCAGTTGCGTTTGTTGCAAAAAATTCCGACGTGACTTGTTGCACGAACTTTTGCACTAATTGCACCAGTTCGGCCCCATTTTGCCTCGACTTTCGTGCAGTAACGAAACGGTCCGAAATGCGCCAAACCATGAGTTTAGGGTACAATGGGGTGGATTCGGTACAGTCGTTGCAAAAAATTCCGATGCGACTTCGTTGCACGAACTTTTGCACAAATTGCGCCAGTTCGGCCCCATTTTGCACCGAGTTTTGTGAAGTAACGATACGTTCCGAAACGCACCAAAATATGAGTTTAGGGTCCAATGGGGTGGACCAGGTCCATTCGTTGCTAATATTCAAACGCGACTTTGTTGCATGAACTTTTGCGCTAATTGCACTAGTTCAGCCCTATTTTGCACCGACTTTCGTGCAGTAACGAAACAATCCGAAACGCACCAAAACATGAGTTTAGGGTCCAATGGGGTGGATCAGTTGCGTTCGTTGCAAAAAATTCCGGCGCGACTTCTTGCACGAACTTTTGCACTAATTGCATCAGTTCGGCCCCGTTTTGCACCGACTTTCGTGCAGTAACGAAACGGTCTGAAACGCACCAAACAATGAGTTTAGGGTCCAATGGGGTGGATTGGATCCGGTGCGTTCGTTGCGAATAATTCCGATGCGACTTCGTTGCACGAAATTTTACACTAATTGCACCAGTTCGGCTCCGTTTTGCACCGACTTTTCTGAAGTAACGACACGTTACGAAACGCACCAAAATATGAGTTTAGGGTCCAATGGGGTGGATCAGTTGCGTTCGTTGCAAAAAATTCCGACGCGACTTCTTGCACGAACTTTTGCACTAATTGCATCAGTTCGGCCCCGTTTTGCACCGACTTTCGTGCAGTAACGAAACGGTCCGAAACGCACCAAACCATGAGTTTAGGGTACAATGGGGTGGATTCGGTACGTTCGTTGCGAAAAATTCCGATGCGACTTCGTTGCACAAACTTTTGCACGAATTGCACCAGTTCGGCCCCGTTTTGTACCGACTTTCGTGTAGTAACGAAACGGTCCGAAACGCACCAAAACATGAGTTTAGGGTCCAATGGGGTGGATCAGTTGCGTTCGTTGCAAAAAATTCCGACGCGACTTGGTGCACGAACTTTTGCACTAATTGCACCAGTTCGGCCCCGTTTTGCGCCGACTTTCGTGCAGTAACGAAACGGTCCGAAACGCACCAAACCATGAGTTTAGGGTACAATGGGGTGGATTCGGTACGTTCGTTGCGAAAAATTCCGATGCGACTTCGTTGCACGAACTTTTGCACTAATTGTACTAGTTCGGCCCCGTTTTGCACCGATTTGCACCGACATTTGTGAAGTAACGATACGTTCCAAAACGCACCAAAACATGAGTTTAGGGTCCAATGGGGTGGATCAGGTGCGTTCGTCGTAAAATATTCCGACGCGACTTGTTGCACGAACTTTTGCACTAATTGCACCAGTTTGTCCGCTTTTTGCACCAACTTTCGTGCGGTAACGATACGTTCTGAAACGCACCAAAATATGAGCTTACGGTCCAATAGGGTGGACCAGGTACGTTCGTTGCAAAAATTCAGACGCGACGTCGTTGCATTAACTTTTGCACTAATTGCACCAATTCATCCCTATTTTGCACCGACTTTCATGCAGTAACGAAACAATCCGAAACGCACCAAAACATGACTTTAGGGTCCAATAGGATGGATCGGGTGCGTTCGTTGCGAAAAATTCCGACGCGATTTCGTTGAACTTTTGCACTAATTGCACCAGTTCGGCCCCGTTTTGCACCGACTTTCGTGCAGTAACGAAACGGTTCGAAACACACCAAAACATGAGTTTAGGGTCCAATGGGGTGGACCCGGTGTGTTCGTTGCGAAAAATTCCGATGCGACTTAGTTGCACGAACTTTTGCACTAATTGCACCAGTTCGGCCCCGTTTTGCACCGACTTTTGTGAAGTAACGATACGTTACGAAACGCACCAAAACATGAGTTTAGGGTCCAATGGGGTGGATCAGTTGCGTTTGTTGCAAAAAATTCCGACGTGACTTGTTGCACGAACTTTTGCACTAATTGCACCAGTTCGGCCCCATTTTGCCTCGACTTTCGTGCAGTAACGAAACGGTCTGAAACGCGCCAAACCATGAGTTTAGGGTACAATGGGGTGGATTCGGTACAGTCGTTGCAAAAAATTCCGATGCGACTTCGTTCCACAAACTTTTGCACAAATTGCGCCAGTTCGGCCCCGTTTTGCACTGAGTTTTGTGAAGTAACGATACGTTCCGAAACGCACCAAAATATGAGTTTAGGGTCCAATGGGGTGGACCAGGTCCGTTCGTTGCTAATATTCAAACGCGACTTCGTTGCATGAACTTTTGCGCTAATTGCACCAGTTCAGCCCTATTTTGCACTGACTTTCGTGCAGTAATGGAACAATCCAAAACGCTCCAAAACATGAGTTTAGGGTCCAATAGGGTGGATCGGGTGCGTTCGTTGCGAAAAATTCCGACGCGGCTTCGTTGAACTTCAGCACTAATTGCACCAGTTCGGCCCCGTTTTGCATCGACTTTCGTGCAGTAACGAAACGGTCCGAAACGCACCAAACCATGAGTTTAGGGTCCAATGGGGTGGATCCGGTGCGTTCGTTGCGAAAAATTCCGATGCGACTATATTGCACGAACTTTTACACTAATTGCACCAGTTCGGCCCCGTTTTGCACCGACTTTCGTGCAGTAACGAAACGGTCCGAAACGCAGCAAACCATGAGTTTAGGGTCCAATGGGGTGGATCAGTTGCGTTCGTTGCCAAAAATTCCGACGCGACTTGTTGCACGAACTTTTGCTCTAATTGCACCAGTTCGGCCCCGTTTTGCACCGACTTTAGTGCAGTAACGAAACGGTCCGAAACGCACCAAACCTCATGTTTAGGGTACAATGGGGTGGATTCGGTACATTCGTTGCGAAAAATTCCGATGCGACTTCGTTGCACGAACTTTTGCACTAATTGTACTAGTTCGGCCCCGTTTTGCACCGATTTGCACCGACTTTTGTGAAGTAATGATACGTTCCGAAACGCACCAAAACATGAGTTTAGGGTCCAATGGGGTGGATCAGGTGCATTCGTCGTAAAATATTCCGACGTGACTTGTTGCACGAACTTTTGCACTAATTGCACCAGTTTGTCCCCGTTTTGCACCGACTTTCGTGCAGTAACGATACATTCTGAAACGCACCAAAATATGAGCTTAGGGTCCAATAGGGTGGACAAGGTGCGTTCGTTGCGAAAAATTCCGACGCGACTTCGTTGAACTTTTGCACTAATTGCACCAGTTTGGCCCCGTTTTGCACCGACTTTCGTGCAGTAACGAAACGGTTCGAAACGCAGCAAAACATGAGTTTAGGGTACAATGGGGTGGATCCGGTGCGTTCGTTGCAAAAAATTCCGATGCGACTTCGTCGCACGAACTTTTGCACTAATTGCACAAGTTCGGCCCCGTTTTGCACCGACTTTTGTGAAGTAATGATACGTTCCGAAACGCACCAAAACATGAGTTTAGGGTCAAATGGGGTGGATCAGGTGCGTTCGTCGTAAAATATTCCGTCGCGACTTGTTGCACGAACTTTTGCACTAATTGCACCAGTTTGTCCCCGTTTTGCACCGACTTTCGTGCGGTAACGATACGTTCTGAAACGCACCAAAATATGAGCTTAGGGTCCAATAGGGTGGACCAGGTACGTTCGTTGCAAAAATTCAGACGCGACGTCGTTGCATTAACTTTTGCACTAATTGCACCAATTCATCCCTATTTTGCACCGACTTTCATGCAGTAACGAAACAATCCGAAACGCACCAAAACATGACTTTAGGGTCCAATAGGATGGATCGGGTGCGTTCGTTGCGAAAAATTCCGACGCGATTTCGTTGAACTTTTGCACTAATTGCACCAGTTCGGCCCCGTTTTGCACCGACTTTCGTGCAGTAACGAAACGGTTCGAAACACACCAAAACATGAGTTTAGGGTCCAATGGGGTGGACCCGGTGTGTTCGTTGCGAAAAATTCCGATGCGACTTAGTTGCACGAACTTTTGCACTAATTGCACCAGTTCGGCCCCGTTTTGCACCGACTTTTGTGAAGTAACGATACGTTACGAAACGCACCAAAACATGACTTTAGGGTCCAATAGGATGGATCGGGTGCGTTCGTTGCGAAAAATTCCGACGCGATTTCGTTGAACTTTTGCACTAATTTCACCAGTTCGGCCCCGTTTTGCACCGACTTTCGTGCAGTAACGAAACGGTCCGAAACGCACCAAACCATGAGTTTAGGGTACAATGGGGTGGATTCGGTACATTCGTTGCGAAAAATTCAGATGCGACTTCGTTACACGAACTTTTGCACTAATTGCACCAGTTCGGCCCCGTTTTGCACCAACTTTTGTGAAGTAACGATACGTTCCGAAACGCACCATGATGAGGACACCAACACCAACGATACATCCACTCCGACACAAGTACCTATTGCTGGTCCTATTACTCGTGCTCGTGCGCATCAACTTAATCATCAGGTGAGTTCAAATCTAAGCTCAGGTGCATCATGTTTAGACCATGGAGACCCGTGTACTCTTGTTTTGCTTAGGAACCAAGGAGGCGGCCGAAAGGGAAACGGATTCGCGCAAGCTGGATTCGGACTGCAGAACAGTACCAACTTGTGACGGACACCACGGTCGCATATGAACTCGGATTGGGGCGTTCAAGTACTTCGTGGAAAGCTTATGAAGTCTTCTTTCAAACGGATCCGGCCTCATAGCCATATCTATTACGAGTCGGCCGCAATCGTTAAATTAATACAGAGTCCTTTTCTGCCCATGGTGCTGCGTCACCCTGTTTTGGTCCAATGGGCCGTGTATCAAGTTGAGTCCATTGCGGACGCGTCCTAGGATTGGAGTACGACCCCAACACCCCTGTGGTCGTCCTCCCACGTACTTATACCCCTTAGCCGCCGCCAAGGATGCTTGGGTTTTGTTTAGATCAAGTTTAGCCTTCGCTACTTGCTTGCAAGCGCGCGTGCTGGATTAGCCGCCCGTCTTCTTGTCTTCGGAACCCCACCATTATTGAGATTGCGTGTGAAACCTTCATTTATATCTAGTAAATTTAGTACTTGTCATACTTGTTCTTGCTAGTTCTTCGATTGCTTGCAGGACGAGTGCCCTAGTGGCCGGGTGCCGCGCTCCACAAGATCGCGACAGCCATTGGAGGGGGTGTATCGGTTGCTAAGGCGCAGCTTGGAAGGCTGTAGTCGGGCCGTGAACGTCGCCTCCATCGACCAATCGAGTTATCCACGCCTCTCATCGAAAGATCGGGAATCAAACCCTAGCGGGTCGCCATTAGTTGGTATCAGAGCAAGGTTTATCGGTGAGAGACTTCTAATTCTTCGCTGTTTTATTTTTCCTATAGTCCAGAAAAGCCAAAAAAAAAAGTAGATTAGTTTACCTTCAGTCCTATAAACTTGTTTGAGCCTTTGCTAGCACTGCTTAGTTAGGGCTTGTTGAATTTTCGGTTGCATCGGTTGCGTCGAGTTGCTGGTCTTAGTTTTAGTCCTTTAGAGTTTCGAGTTCTTGTCACGTTCTAGTCACAACCGTGCGCTACCATACATACTCCGTGTTGGTGGAATCCGAGTCTATATTCGTGTTCAAGTCCGAGTTAGATTCTGTGTTGGTTTGTGACCGAATCGCACGCGGTGCTGTGATTCGAGTAGGGATCGATTTCCTAGTCCCAATTGGTTATTGTGCCGTGTTATAAAATTCCATTGCTTTTCGCACTTGTACTGCATATTTTGTAACGCTCCAGAAAGGCAGAAGTAGTCTCGGCTTACTCAAACCACAACTTTTCACGAATACATATAGCCTCGGCTTACTCCAGAGAGAGAGAGAGAGAGAGAAAAGTTTGTGTGTTGTGTGGCTCTTTTGAAGTCTTTTAGGTTATATAATCAGTT
The DNA here is from genome assembly GCA_032594955.1 of Panicum miliaceum. Taxonomy (NCBI): domain Eukaryota; kingdom Viridiplantae; phylum Streptophyta; class Magnoliopsida; order Poales; family Poaceae; genus Panicum; species Panicum miliaceum. The sequence continues at coordinate 25,501,623 of CM064062.1, forward strand.
TTGAGGATCCCCTGAAAAAAAAAAAGAAAAAAAAAGAGAAAAAAAAGAAGGAAAAAAAAAGAAAGGAAAAAAAAAGAAAAAAAGAGAAAAAAAAGAAGGAAAAAAAAGAAAGGAAAAAAAAAGAAAAAAAAAAGAAGAAGAAGAAAAAGAGGGGAAGAAAAAGGGGCTGTTCTTTGTGCATCTTTTTTGTTCTTCGGTGGTGTCTCGTGACTTCATTTGTGTCCAGGCTCGCGTCTCTAGCACGGTCTAGGCTAGGACCAGCATAGTACCGCCGTTGAACGATTTTTCAGCTTGCTTTTGTAACTAACGTGGTGCTAGTTCATCCTTGCTTCAGCCCACCTATAGCTCCACATATCCGACTACAGCTTGACAGGTCCTGTTGTTGCGGCACCGATACACTTCATCCCACGGTTGCAGACTTGTTGGTTGTCGTCCCCTCCTGTTGAGCAAGGTAAGAATTGGTAAGAGCTTGTGTAACAGGTTGAGTGTGAGCGCCTTGCAGTAGCTACATCCCATTAGTTGTAGGATCTTATTTCTTCACCTATTTTCGTGTTTCCTTTGTTCATCTAACCATGACAGGATCAGAGGGTGATGGGAGTTTAGGTCACTCTCCTCGTACAAAGGGAATCATACAACATTTTGAAAATAAGATGAGGAGGCATGTAGATGGGCTTGCTGAAGATATGCTGGTGTCAAATGATAAGATTGGGCAGTTGGAGGCCACGCAGCTTGCCACCAACACCAAGCTTACAAGGCTGGAGACGTCGGTCGCTCATATTGACCAAAGCCTTGCTGCTCTTTTGAGGCGTTTTGATGAGATGCATGCCAGAACTGCAAATGGGCATGAGGGAGAAAACAAGAAGGATGAGCGTGTCGAGGATAATTGGGATGATTATGTCGCTGATACTGAACTAGATGACCAAGATGCTCCTAGTCGCCGACGACTGCGAACTAATCGGAGAGGTATGGGTGGACATCGACGACGTGAGGTACATAATAATGATGATGCTTTCAGTAAAATAAAATTTAAGATACCTTCTTTCGATGGAAAATACGATCCTGATGCATACATTACTTGGGAAATTGCTGTTGATCAAAAGTTTGCATGTCATGAATTTCCAGAGAATATACGTGTTAGGGCTGCTACTAGTGAATTTACTGATTTTGCCTCTGTTTGGTGGATAGAACATGCTAAGAAAAATCCTAATAATATTCCACAAACCTGGGATGCCTTGAAACGGGTCATGCGGGCTAGATTTGTTCCTTCTTACTATGCGCGTGATCTGTTACATAGATTGCAACAATTGAGACAGGGTAATAAAAGTGTAGAAGAATACTATCAAGAATTACAAATGGGTGTGTTGCGTTGTAATTTAGTGGAGGATGAGGAACCTGCTATGGCTAGATTTTTAGGAGGTTTGAATCGAGAAATTCAGGACATTCTTGCTTATAAAGATTATACTAACGTAACCCGTTTGTTCCATCTTGCTTGTAAAGCTGAAAGGGAAGTGCTGGGACGACGTGCTAGTACAAGAACTAATATTTCTGCAGGAAAACCTTCATCATGGCAGCCGCGCACATCTACCTCATTGACCGGACGAGCTCCTGCACCTTCTACATTCCCGAGTCGGTCGACAATACCCGCTCCATCCAACGATAAGACACGTGCTCCCCCGACAAATTCAGCAACCACGACTGTCCAGAAACCAGCCACGAGTGCATCTTCGGTTGCCTCCACGGGAAGGACAAGAGATATTCAGTGCCATCGATGCAAGGGCTTTGGCCACGTGCAACGTGACTGCCCTAACAAGCGCGTTTTGGTGGTCAAAGGAGATGGTGGGTATTCCTCTGCTAGTGATTTTGATGAAGATACACTTGCTTTGCTTGCTGCTGACCATGCAGGTACTAAGGAACAACCAGAAGAGCAGATTGGTGCAGAGGATGCAGATCATTATGAGAGCCTCATTGTGCAGCGTGTACTTAGTGCACAAATGGAAAAGGCGGAGCAAAATCAACGGCATACACTATTCCAAACAAAGTGTGTTATTAAAGAGCGTTCATGCCGTTTGATAATTGATGGAGGTAGCTGCAACAACTTGGCTAGCAGCGATATGGTCGAGAAGCTTGCACTTACAACAAAACCGCACCCACATCCATATCACATTCGGTGGCTCAACAATAGTGGTAAGGTCAAGGTAACGAGATTGGTACGAATTAATTTCGCTATTGGTTCATATCATGATGTTGTTGAATGCGATGTTGTGCCTATGGAAGCTTGTCATATTCTGCTAGGTAGACCATGGCAATTTGATACCGATAGCATGCATCATGGTAGATCAAATCAATATTCTCTTATACATCATGATAAGAAAATCGTTTTGCTTCCTATGTCACCTGAATCTATTGTGCGTGATGATGTTGCTAAAGCTAAGAGAACTAAAGCTGATATCGATAAGAATGCCAAATCTGTTAGTAGCAGGGAAGATGAGATAAGATTGAAAGGACATTGCTTGCTTGCTACTAAGTCTGATATTAATGAATTGATTGCTTCCACTTCTGTTGCCTATGCTTTGGTGTGCAAGAATGCTTTGATTTCAGTTCACGATATGCAGCATTCTTTGCCCCCGGCTGTTGCTAACCTTTTGCAGGAGTATTCTGATGTGTTTCCAAGTGAGATACCAGCGGGGCTGCCACCAATACGAGGGATTGAGCACCAAATTGACCTTATTCCTGGTGCATCATTGCCAAACCGTGCGCCATACAGGACAAATCCGGAAGAAACTAAGGAAATTCAGCGACAAGTGCAAGAACTACTCGACAAAGGTTATGTGCGTGAGTCTCTTAGTCCTTGTGCTGTTCCAGTTATTTTAGTGCCTAAAAAGGATGGAACATGGCGTATGTGTGTTGATTGTAGGGCTATTAATAATATTACAATTCGATATCGACACCCTATCCCTCGTTTGGATGATATGCTTGATGAATTGAGTGGTGCTATTGTGTTTTCCAAAGTTGATTTGCGTAGTGGGTACCACCAGATTCGTATGAAATTGGGAGATGAATGGAAAACTGCTTTCAAAACTAAGTTCGGGTTATATGAGTGGTTGGTCATGCCTTTTGGGTTAACTAATGCACCGAGTACTTTCATGAGATTAATGAATGAGGTTCTGCGTGCTTTCATTGGGAAATTTGTTGTTGTCTACTTTGATGATATATTGATTTACAGCAAATCTTTCGATGAACATCTTGATCACTTACGTGCTATTTTTAATGCTTTACGAGATGCACGTTTATTTGGTAACCTTGAGAAGTGCACCTTTTGCACCGATCGAGTGTCTTTTCTTGGCTATGTCGTGACTCCACAGGGAATCGAGGTTGATCAAGCCAAGGTGGAAGCTATACATGGATGGCCTATACCGAAGACTATCACGCAAGTGCGGAGTTTCCTAGGACTTGCTGGTTTCTATCGTCGTTTTGTGAAGGACTTCAGCACCATTGCCGCGCCTTTGAATGAGCTTACAAAGAAGGGAGTGCCTTTTAGTTGGGGTAAAACACAAGAGAACTCCTTCAACACGCTGAAAGATAAGTTGACACATGCACCTCTCCTCCAACTCCCTGATTTTAATAAAACCTTTGAGCTTGAATGTGATGCTAGTGGCATTGGTTTGGGTGGTGTTTTGTTACAAGAAGGCAAACCTATTGCTTATTTCAGTGAAAAATTGAGCGGGCCTGTTCTGAATTATTCTACTTATGATAAGGAATTGTATGCTCTTGTTCGCACATTAGAAACATGGCAGCATTATCTATGGCCCAAAGAGTTTGTTATTCATTCAGATCATGAATCTTTAAAACATATTCGTAGTCAAGGAAAATTGAACCGTAGACATGCTAAGTGGGTTGAATTTATTGAATCTTTTCCTTATATTATTAAGCACAAGAAAGGGAAAGAGAATATAATTGCTGATGCATTGTCTAGGAGATACACCTTGTTGAACCAACTTGATTACAAAATATTTGGATTGGAAACGATTAAAGATCAATATGTTAATGATGCTGATTTTAAAGATGTGTTGCTGCATTGTAAAGAGGGGAAGGGATGGAACAAATTCATCGTTAGTGATGGGTCTGTCTTTAGAGCTAACAAGCTATGCATTCCAGCTAGCTCCGTTCGCTTGTTATTGTTGCAGGAAGCGCATCGAGGTGGCTTAATGGGGCATTTTGGAGCAAAGAAAACGGAAGATATACTTGCTGGTCATTTCTTTTGGCCAAAGATGAGAAGAGATGTGGAGAGATTTGTTGTTCGCTGCACGACATGTCAAAAGGCTAAATCACGATTGAATCCACATGGTTTGTATTTGCCTCTACCTGTTCCTAGTGCTCCTTGGGAAGATATTTCTATGGATTTTGTGTTAGGATTGCCTAGGACTAGGAAGGGACGTGATAGTGTGTTTGTGGTTGTTGATAGATTTTCTAAGATGGCCCATTTCATACCATGTCATAAAACTGATGATGCTTCTCACATTGCTGATTTGTTCTTTCGGGAAATTGTTCGTTTGCATGGTGTGCCCAACACAATTGTTTCTGATCGTGATGCTAAATTTCTTAGTTATTTTTGGAAGACTTTGTGGGCTAAATTGGGAACTAAATTGTTGTTTTCTACTACATGTCATCCGCAAACTGATGGTCAAACTGAAGTGGTTAATAGGACTTTGTCTACTATGTTAAGGGCTGTTTTAAAGAAGAACATTAAGATGTGGGAAGATTGTTTGCCTCATATTGAATTCGCTTATAATCGATCGCTGCATTCTACTACAAAGATGTGCCCATTTCAGATTGTATATGGTTTCTTGCCTCGTGCTCCTATTGATTTAATGCCTTTGCCATTTTCTGAAAAAACGAATTTTGATGCTACTAAGCGTGCCGAATTGATGTTAAAACTGCATGAAACAACTAAAGAAAACATAGAGCGCATGAATGCTAAATACAAGATTGCTGGTGATAAAGGTAGGAAGGAACTAAAGTTTGAACCTGGAGATTTAGTTTGGCTGCATTTGAGAAAGGAAAGGTTTCCTGAATTGAGAAAATCTAAATTGCTACCTCGGGCTGATGGACCATTTAAAGTGCTAGAGAAAGTCAATGATAATGCATATAAGCTCGATCTGCCTGCGGATTTTGGGGTTAGTCCCACATTTAACATTGCAGATTTGAAGCCATATTTGGGAGAGGAAGATGAGCTTGAGTCGAGGACGACTCAAATGCAAGAAGGGGAGGATGATGAGGACACCAACACCAACGATACATCCACTCCGACACAAGTACCTATTGCTGGTCCTATTACTCGTGCTCGTGCGCATCAACTTAATCATCAGGTGAGTTCAAATCTAAGCTCAGGTGCATCATGTTTAGACCATGGAGACCCGTGTACTCTTGTTTTGCTTAGGAACCAAGGAGGCGGCCGAAAGGGAAACGGATTCGCGCAAGCTGGATTCGGACTGCAGAACAGTACCAACTTATGACGGACACCACGGTCGCATATGAACTCGGATTGGGGCGTTCAAGTACTTCGTGGAAAGCTTATGAAGTCTTCTTTCAAACGGATCCGGCCTCATAGCCATATCTATTACGAGTCGGCCGCAATCGTTAAATTAATACAGAGTCCTTTTCTGCCCATGGTGCTGCGTCACCCTGTTTTGGTCCAATGGGCCGTGTATCAAGTTGAGTCCATTACGGACGCGTCCTAGGGTTGGAGTACGACCCCAACACCCCTGTGGTCGTCCTCCCACGTACTTATACCCCTTAGCCGCCGCCAAGGATGCTTGGGTTTTGTTTAGATCAAGTTTAGCCTTCGCTACTTGCTTGCAAGCGCGCGTGCTGGATCAGCCGCCCGTCTTCTTGTCTTCGGAACCCCACCATTATTGAGATTGCGTGTGAAACCTTCATTTATATCTAGTAAATTCAGTACTTGTCATACTTGTTCTTGCTAGTTCTTCGATTGCTTGCAGGACGAGTGCCCTAGTGGCCGGGTGCCGCGCTCCACAAGATCGCGACAGCCATTGGAGGGGGTGTATCGGTTGCTAAGGCGCAGCTTGGAAGGCTGTAGTCGGGCCGTGAACATCGCCTCCATCGACCAATCGAGTTATCCACGCCTCTCATCGAAAGATCGGGAATCAAACCCTAGCGGGTCGCCATTACACCAAAATATGAGTTTAGTGTCCAATGGGGTGGACCAGGTCCCTTCGTTGCAAAAATTCAGATGCAACGTCGTTGCATGAACTTTTGCGCTAATCGCACCAGTTCAGCCCTATTATGCACCGACTTTCGTGCAGTAATGAAACAATCCGAAACGCTCCAAAACATGAGTTTAGGGTCCAATAGGGTGGATCGGGTGCGTTCGTTGCGAAAAATTCCGACGCGGCTTCGTTGAACATTTGCACTAATTGCACCAGTTCGGCCCCGTTTTGCACCGACTTTCGTGCAGTAACGAAACGTTCAGAAATGCACCAAACAATGAGTTTAGGGTCCAATGGGGTGGATCCGGTGCGTTCGTTGCAAAAAATTCCGATGCGACTTCGTTGCACGAACTTTTACACTAATTGCACTAGTTCGGCCCCGTTTTGCACCGACTTTTCTGGAGTAACGATACGTTACGAAACACACCAAAATATGAGTTTGGGGTCCAATGGGGTGGATCAGTTGTGTTGGTTGCAAAAAATTCCGACGCGACTTGTTGCACGAACTTTTGCACTAATTGCACCAGTTTGGCCCCGTTTTGCACCGACTTTCGTGCAGTAACGAAACGGTCCGAAACGCACCAAACCATGAGTTTAGGGTACAATGGGGTGGATTCGGTACGTTCGTTGCGAAAAATTCCGATGCGACTTCGTTGCACAAACTTTTGCACTAATTGCACCAGTTCGGCCCCGTTTTGCACCGACTTTCGGGGAGTAACGAAACGGTCCGAAACGCACTAAAACATGAGTTTAGGGTCCAATGGGGTGGATCAGTTGCGTTCGTTGCAAAAAATTCCGACGCGACTTGGTGCACGAACTTTTGCACTAATTGCACCAGTTCGGCACCGTTTTGCACCGACTTTCGTGCTGTAACGAAACGGTCCGAAACGCACCAAACCATGAGTTTAGGGTACAATGGGGTGGATTCGGTACGTTCGTTGCGAAAAATTCCGATGCGACTTCGTTGCACGAACTTTTGCACTAATTGTACTAGTTCGGCCCCGTTTTGCACCCATTTGCACCGACTTTTGTGAAGTAACGATACGTTCCGAAACGCACCAAAACATGAGTTTAGGGTCCAATGGGGTGGATCAGGTGCGTTCGTCGTAAAATATTCCGACACGACTTGTTGCACGAACTTTTGCACTAATTGCACCAGTTCGTCCCCGTTTTGCACCAACTTTCGTGCAGTAATGATACGTTCCTAAACGCACCAAAATATGAGTTTAGGGTCCAATAGGGTGGACCAGGTGCGTTCGTTGCAAAAATTCAGACGCGACGTCGTTGCATGAACTTTTGCACTAATTGCACCAGTTCATCCCTATTTTGCACCGACTTTCGTGCAGTAACGAAACAATCCGAAACGCACCAAAACATGACTTTAGGGTCCAATAGGATGGATCGGGTGCGTTCGTGGCGAAAAATTCCGACGCGATTTCGTTGAACTTTTGCACTAATTGCACCAGTTCGGCCCCGTTTTGCACCGACTTTCGTGCAGTAACGAAACGGTCCGAAACGCACCAAACCATGAGTTTAGGGTACAATGGGGTGGATTCGGTACATTCGTTGCGAAAAATTCAGATGCGACTTCGTTACACGAACTTTTGCACTAATTGCACCAGTTCGGCCCCTATTTGCACCGACTTTTGTGAAGTAATGATACGTTCCGAAACGCACCAAAATATGAGTTTAGGGTCCAATGGGGTGGACCAGGTCCGTTCGTTGCAAATATTCAAACGCGACTTCGTTGCATGAACTTTTGCGCTAATTGCACCAGTTCAGCCCTATTATGCACCGACTTTCGTGCAGTAATGAAACAATCCGAAACGCTCCAAAACATGAATTTAGGGTCCAATAGGGTGGATCGGGTGCGTTCGTTGCGAAAAATTCCGACGCGGCTTCGTTGAACATTTGCACTAATTGCACCAGTTCGGCCCCGTTTTGCACCGACTTTCGTGCAGTAACGAAACGTTCCGAAATGCACCAAACAATGAGTTTAGGGTCCAATGGGGTGGATCCGGTGCGTTCGTTGCAAAAAATTCCGATGCGACTTCGTTGCACGAACTTTTACACTAATTGCACCAGTTCGGCCCCGTTTTGCACCGACTTTTCTGGAATAACGATACGTTACGAAACACACCAAAATATGAGTTTGGGGTCCAATGGGGTGGATCAGTTGCGTTCGTTGCAAAAAATTTCGACGCGACTTGTTGCACGAACTTTTGCACTAATTGCACCAGTTCGGCCCCGTTTTGCACCGACTTTCGTGCAGTAACGAAACGGTCCGAAACGCACCAAACCATGAGTTTAGGGTACAATGGGGTGGATTCGGTACGTTCGTTGCGAAAAATTCCGATGCGACTTCGTTGCACGAACTTTTGCACTAATTGTACTAGTTCGGCCCCGTTTTGCACCCATTTGCACCGACTTTTGTGAAGTAACGATACGTTCCGAAACGCACCAAAACATGAGTTTAGGGTCCAATGGGGTGGATCAGGTGCGTTCGTCGTAAAATATTCCGACACGACTTGTTGCACGAACTTTTGCACTAATTGCACCAGTTCGTCCCCGTTTTGCACCAACTTTCGTGCAGTAACGATACGTTCTTAAACGCACCAAAATATGAGTTTAGGGTCCAATAGGGTGGACCAGGTGCGTTCGTTGCAAAAATTCAGACGCGACGTCGTTGCATGAACTTTTGCACTAATTGCACCAGTTCATCCCTATTTTGCACCGAATTTCGTGCAGTAACGAAACAATCCGAAACGCACCAAAACATGACTTTAGGGTCCAATAGGATGGATCGGGTGCGTTCGTTGCGAAAAATTCCGACGCGATTTCGTTGAACTTTTGCACTAATTGCACCAGTTCGGCCCCGTTTTGCACCGACTTTCGTGCAGTAACGAAACGGTCCGAAACGCACCAAACCATGAGTTTAGGGTACAATGGGGTGGATTCGGTACATTCGTTGCGAAAAATTCAGATGCGACTTTGTTACACGAACTTTTGCACTAATTGCACCAGTTCGGCCCCGTTTTGCACCAACTTTTGTGAAGTAACGATACGTTCCGAAACGCACCAAAATATGAGTTTAGTGTCCAATGGGGTGGACCAGGTCCCTTCGTTGCAAAAATTCAGATGCAACGTCGTTGCATGAACTTTTGCGCTAATCGCACCAGTTCAGCCCTATTATGCACCGACTTTCGTGCAGTAATGAAACAATCCGAAACGCTCCAAAACATGAGTTTAGGGTCCAATAGGGTGGATCGGGTGCGTTCGTTGCGAAAAATTCCGACGCGGCTTCGTTGAACATTTGCACTAATTGCACCAGTTCGGCCCCGTTTTGCACCGACTTTCGTGCAGTAACGAAACGTTCAGAAATGCACCAAACAATGAGTTTAGGGTCCAATGGGGTGGATCCGGTGCGTTCGTTGCAAAAAATTCCGATGCGACTTCGTTGCACGAACTTTTACACTAATTGCACTAGTTCGGCCCCGTTTTGCACCGACTTTTCTGGAGTAACGATACGTTACGAAACACACCAAAATATGAGTTTGGGGTCCAATGGGGTGGATCAGTTGTGTTGGTTGCAAAAAATTCCGACGCGACTTGTTGCACGAACTTTTGCACTAATTGCACCAGTTTGGCCCCGTTTTGCACCGACTTTCGTGCAGTAACGAAACGGTCCGAAACGCACCAAACCATGAGTTTAGGGTACAATGGGGTGGATTCGGTACGTTCGTTGCGAAAAATTCCGATGCGACTTCGTTGCACAAACTTTTGCACTAATTGCACCAGTTCGGCCCCGTTTTGCACCGACTTTCGGGGAGTAACGAAACGGTCCGAAACGCACTAAAACATGAGTTTAGGGTCCAATGGGGTGGATCAGTTGCGTTCGTTGCAAAAAATTCCGACGCGACTTGGTGCACGAACTTTTGCACTAATTGCACCAGTTCGGCACCGTTTTGCACCGACTTTCGTGCTGTAACGAAACGGTCCGAAACGCACCAAACCATGAGTTTAGGGTACAATGGGGTGGATTCGGTACGTTCGTTGCGAAAAATTCCGATGCGACTTCGTTGCACGAACTTTTGCACTAATTGTACTAGTTCGGCCCCGTTTTGCACCCATTTGCACCGACTTTTGTGAAGTAACGATACGTTCCGAAACGCACCAAAACATGAGTTTAGGGTCCAATGGGGTGGATCAGGTGCGTTCGTCGTAAAATATTCCGACACGACTTGTTGCACGAACTTTTGCACTAATTGCACCAGTTCGTCCCCGTTTTGCACCAACTTTCGTGCAGTAATGATACGTTCCTAAACGCACCAAAATATGAGTTTAGGGTCCAATAGGGTGGACCAGGTGCGTTCGTTGCAAAAATTCAGACGCGACGTCGTTGCATGAACTTTTGCACTAATTGCACCAGTTCATCCCTATTTTGCACCGACTTTCGTGCAGTAACGAAACAATCCGAAACGCACCAAAACATGACTTTAGGGTCCAATAGGATGGATCGGGTGCGTTCGTGGCGAAAAATTCCGACGCGATTTCGTTGAACTTTTGCACTAATTGCACCAGTTCGGCCCCGTTTTGCACCGACTTTCGTGCAGTAACGAAACGGTCCGAAACGCACCAAACCATGAGTTTAGGGTACAATGGGGTGGATTCGGTACATTCGTTGCGAAAAATTCAGATGCGACTTCGTTACACGAACTTTTGCACTAATTGCACCAGTTCGGCCCCTATTTGCACCGACTTTTGTGAAGTAATGATACGTTCCGAAACGCACCAAAATATGAGTTTAGGGTCCAATGGGGTGGACCAGGTCCGTTCGTTGCAAATATTCAAACGCGACTTCGTTGCATGAACTTTTGCGCTAATTGCACCAGTTCAGCCCTATTATGCACCGACTTTCGTGCAGTAATGAAACAATCCGAAACGCTCCAAAACATGAATTTAGGGTCCAATAGGGTGGATCGGGTGCGTTCGTTGCGAAAAATTCCGACGCGGCTTCGTTGAACATTTGCACTAATTGCACCAGTTCGGCCCCGTTTTGCACCGACTTTCGTGCAGTAACGAAACGTTCCGAAATGCACCAAACAATGAGTTTAGGGTCCAATGGGGTGGATCCGGTGCGTTCGTTGCAAAAAATTCCGATGCGACTTCGTTGCACGAACTTTTACACTAATTGCACCAGTTCGGCCCCGTTTTGCACCGACTTTTCTGGAATAACGATACGTTACGAAACACACCAAAATATGAGTTTGGGGTCCAATGGGGTGGATCAGTTGCGTTCGTTGCAAAAAATTTCGACGCGACTTGTTGCACGAACTTTTGCACTAATTGCACCAGTTCGGCCCCGTTTTGCACCGACTTTCGTGCAGTAACGAAACGGTCCGAAACGCACCAAACCATGAGTTTAGGGTACAATGGGGTGGATTCGGTACGTTCGTTGCGAAAAATTCCGATGCGACTTCGTTGCACGAACTTTTGCACTAATTGTACTAGTTCGGCCCCGTTTTGCACCCATTTGCACCGACTTTTGTGAAGTAACGATACGTTCCGAAACGCACCAAAACATGAGTTTAGGGTCCAATGGGGTGGATCAGGTGCGTTCGTCGTAAAATATTCCGACACGACTTGTTGCACGAACTTTTGCACTAATTGCACCAGTTCGTCCCCGTTTTGCACCAACTTTCGTGCAGTAACGATACGTTCTTAAACGCACCAAAATATGAGTTTAGGGTCCAATAGGGTGGACCAGGTGCGTTCGTTGCAAAAATTCAGACGCGACGTCGTTGCATGAACTTTTGCACTAATTGCACCAGTTCATCCCTATTTTGCACCGAATTTCGTGCAGTAACGAAACAATCCGAAACGCACCAAAACATGACTTTAGGGTCCAATAGGATGGATCGGGTGCGTTCGTTGCGAAAAATTCCGACGCGATTTCGTTGAACTTTTGCACTAATTGCACCAGTTCGGCCCCGTTTTGCACCGACTTTCGTGCAGTAACGAAACGGTCCGAAACGCACCAAACCATGAGTTTAGGGTACAATGGGGTGGATTCGGTACATTCGTTGCGAAAAATTCAGATGCGACTTTGTTACACGAACTTTTGCACTAATTGCACCAGTTCGGCCCCGTTTTGCACCAACTTTTGTGAAGTAACGATACGTTCCGAAACGCACCAAAATATGAGTTTAGTGTCCAATGGGGTGGACCAGGTCCCTTCGTTGCAAAAATTCAGATGCAACGTCGTTGCATGAACTTTTGCGCTAATCGCACCAGTTCAGCCCTATTATGCACCGACTTTCGTGCAGTAATGAAACAATCCGAAACGCTCCAAAACATGAGTTTAGGGTCCAATAGGGTGGATCGGGTGCGTTCGTTGCGAAAAATTCCGACGCGGCTTCGTTGAACATTTGCACTAATTGCACCAGTTCGGCCCCGTTTTGCACCGACTTTCGTGCAGTAACGAAACGTTCAGAAATGCACCAAACAATGAGTTTAGGGTCCAATGGGGTGGATCCGGTGCGTTCGTTGCAAAAAATTCCGATGCGACTTCGTTGCACGAACTTTTACACTAATTGCACTAGTTCGGCCCCGTTTTGCACCGACTTTTCTGGAGTAACGATACGTTACGAAACACACCAAAATATGAGTTTGGGGTCCAATGGGGTGGATCAGTTGTGTTGGTTGCAAAAAATTCCGACGCGACTTGTTGCACGAACTTTTGCACTAATTGCACCAGTTTGGCCCCGTTTTGCACCGACTTTCGTGCAGTAACGAAACGGTCCGAAACGCACCAAACCATGAGTTTAGGGTACAATGGGGTGGATTCGGTACGTTCGTTGCGAAAAATTCCGATGCGACTTCGTTGCACAAACTTTTGCACTATTTGCACCAATTCGGCCCCGTTTTGCACCGACTTTCGGGCAGTAACGAAACGGTCCGAAACGCACTAAAACATGAGTTTAGGGTCCAATGGGGTGGATCAGTTGCGTTCGTTGCAAAAAATTCCGACGCGACTTGGTGCACGAACTTTTGCACTAATTGCACCAGTTCGGCCCCATTTTGCACCGACTTTCGTGCAGTAACGAAACGGTCCGAAACGAACCAAACCATGAGTTTAGGGTACAATGGGGTGGATTCGGTACGTTCGTTGCGAAAAATTCCGATGCGACTTCGTTGCACGAACTTTTGCACTAATTGTACTAGTTCGACCCCGTTTTGCACCGATTTGCACCGACATTTGTGAAGTAACGATATGTTCCAAAACGCACCAAAACATGAGTTTAGGGTCCAATGGGGTGGATCAGGTGCGTTCGTCGTAAAATATTCCGACGCGACTTGTTGCACGAACTTTTGCACTAAGTGCACCAGTTTGTCCGCGTTTTGCACCGACTTTTGTGCGGTAACGATACGTTCTGAAACGCACCAAAATATGAGCTTAGGGTCCAATAGGGTGGACCAGGTGCGTTCGTTGCAAAAATTCAGACGCGACGTCGTTGCATGAACTTTTGCACTAATTGCACCAATTCATCCCTATTTTGCACCGACTTTCGTGCAGTAACGAAACAATCCGAAACGCACCAAAACATGACTTTAGGGTCCAATAGGATGGATCGGATGCGTTCGTTGCGAAAAATTCCGACGCGATTTCGTTGAACTTTTGCACTAATTGCACCAGTTCGGCACCGTTTTGCACCGACTTTCGTGCAGTAACGAAATGGTCCGAAACACAAAAAAACATGAGTTTAGGGTCCAATGGGGTGGATCCAGTGTGTTCGTTGCGAAAAATTCCGATGCGACTTAGTTGCACGAACATTTGCACTAATTGCACCAGTTCGGCCCCGTTTTGCACCGACTTTTGTGAAGTAACGATACGTTACGAAACGCACCAAAACATGAGTTTAGGGTCCAATTGGGTGGATCAGTTGCGTTTGTTGCAAAAAAATTCCGACGTGACTTGTTGCACGAACTTTTGCACTAATTGCACCAGTTCGGCCCCATTTTGCACCGATTTTCGTGCAGTAACGAAATGGTCCGAAACGCGCCAAACCATGAGTTTAGGGTACAATGGGGTGGATTCGGTACATTCGTCGCAAAAAATTCCGATGCGACTTCGTTGCACGAACTTTTGCACAAATTGCGCCAGTTCGGCCCCGTTTTGCACCGAGTTTTGTGAAGTAACGATACGTTCCGAAACGCACCAAAATATGAGTTTAGGGTCCAATGGGGTGGACCAGGTCCATTCATTGCTAATATTCAAACGCGACTTCGTTGCATGAACTTTTTCGCTAATTGCACTAGTTCAGCCCTATTTTGCACCGACTTTCGTGCAGTAACGAAACAATCCGAAACGCACCAAAACATGAGTTTAGGGTCCAATGGGGTGGATCAGTTGCGTTCGTTGCAAAAAATTCCGGCGCGACTTCTTGCACGAACTTTTGCACTAATTGCATCAGTTCGGCCCCGTTTTGCACCGACTTTCGTGCAGTAACGAAACGGTCTGAAACGCACCAAACAATGAGTTTAGGGTCCAATGGGGTGGATTGGATCCGGTGCGTTCGTTGCGAATAATTCCGATGTGACATCGTTGCACGAACTTTTACACTAATTGCACCAGTTCGGCTCCGTTTTGCACCGACTTTTCTGAAGTAACGATACGTTACGAAACGCACCAAAATATGAGTTTAGGGTCCAATGGGGTGGATCAGTTGCGTTCGTTGCAAAAAATTCCGACGCGACTTCTTGCACGAACTTTTGCACTAATTGCATCAGTTCGGCCCCGTTTTGCACCGACTTTCGTGCAGTAACGAAACGGTCCGAAACGCACCAAACCATGAGTTTAGGGTACAATGGGGTGGATTCGGTGCGTTCGTTGCGAAAAATTCCGATGCGACAATATTGCACGAACTTTTGCACTAATTGCACCAGTTCGGCCCCGTTTTGCACCGACTTTCGTGCTGTAATGAAACGGTCCGAAACGCACCAAACCATGAGTTAAAGGTACAATGGAATGGATTCGGTACGTTCGTTGCGAAAAATTTCGATGCGACTTCGTTGCACGAACTTTTGCACTAATTGTACTAGTTCGGCCCCGTTTTGCACCCATTTGCACCGACTTTTGTGAAGTAACGATACGTTCCGAAACGCACCAAAACATGAGTTTAGGGTCCAATGGGGTGGATCAGGTGCGTTCGTCGTAAAATATTCCGACACGACTTGTTGCACGAACTTTTGCACTAATTGCACCAGTTCGTCCCCGTTTTGCACCAACTTTCGTGCAGTAACGATACGTTCTTAAACGCACCAAAATATGAGTTTAGGGTCCAATAGGGTGGATCGGGTGCGTTCGTTGCGAAAAATTCCGACGCGATTTCGTTGAACTTTTGCACTAATTGCACCAGTTCGGCCCCGTTTTGCACCGACTTTCGTGCAGTAACGAAACGGTCCGAAACGCACCAAACCATGAGTTTAGGGTACAATGGGGTGGATTCGGTACATTTGTTGCGAAAAATTCAGATGCGACTTTGTTACACGAACTTTTGCACTAATTGCACCAGTTCGGCCCCGTTTTGCACCAACTTTTGTGAAGTAACGATACGTTCCGAAACGCACCAAAATATGAGTTTAGTGTCCAATGGGGTGGACCAGGTCCCTTCGTTGCAAAAATTCAGATGCAACGTCGTTGCATGAACTTTTGCGCTAATCGCACCAGTTCAGCCCTATTATGCACCGACTTTCGTGCAGTAATGAAACAATCCGAAACGCTCCAAAACATGAGTTTAGGGTCCAATAGGGTGGATCGGGTGCGTTCGTTGCGAAAAATTCCGACGCGGCTTCGTTGAACATTTGCACTAATTGCACCAGTTCGGCCCCGTTTTGCACCGACTTTCGTGCAGTAACGAAACGTTCAGAAATGCACCAAACAATGAGTTTAGGGTCCAATGGGGTGGATCCGGTGCGTTCGTTGCAAAAAATTCCGATGCGACTTCGTTGCACGAGCTTTTACACTAATTGCACTAGTTCGGCCCCGTTTTGCACCGACTTTTCTGGAGTAACGATACGTTACGAAACACACCAAAATATGAGTTTGGGGTCCAATGGGGTGGATCAGTTGCGTTCGTTGCAAAAAATTCCGACGCGACTTGTTGCACGAACTTTTGCACTAATTGCACCAGTTCGGCCCCGTTTTGCACCGACTTTCGTGCAGTAACGAAACGGTCCGAAACGCACCAAACCATGAGTTTAGGGTACAATGGGGTGGATTCGGTACGTTCGTTGCGAAAAATTCCGATGCGACTTCGTTGCACAAACTTTTGCACTAATTGCACCAGTTCGGCCCCGTTTTGCACCGACTTTCGGGCAGTAACGAAACGGTCCGAAACGCACTAAAACATGAGTTTAGGGTCCAATGGGGTGGATCAGTTGCGTTCGTTGCAAAAAATTCCGACGCGACTTGGTGCACGAACTTTTGCACTAATTGCACCAGTTCGGCACCGTTTTGCACCGACTTTCGTGCTGTAACGAAACGGTCCGAAACGCAAAAAAACATGAGTTTAGGGTACAATGGGGTGGATCCAGTGTGTTCGTTGCGAAAAATTCCGATGCGACTTAGTTGCACGAACATTTGCACTAATTGCACCAGTTCGGCCCCGTTTTGCACCGACTTTTGTGAAGTAACGATACGTTACGAAACGCACCAAAACATGAGTTTAGGGTCCAATTGGGTGGATCAGTTGCGTTTGTTGCAAAAAAATTCCGACGTGACTTGTTGCACGAACTTTTGCACTAATTGCACCAGTTCGGCCCCATTTTGCACCGATTTTCGTGCAGTAACGAAATGGTCCGAAACGCGCCAAACCATGAGTTTAGGGTACAATGGGGTGGATTCGGTACATTCGTCGCAAAAAATTCCGATGCGACTTCGTTGCACGAACTTTTGCACAAATTGCGCCAGTTCGGCCCCGTTTTGCACCGAGTTTTGTGAAGTAACGATACGTTCCGAAACGCACCAAAATATGAGTTTAGGGTCCAATGGGGTGGACCAGGTCCATTCATTGCTAATATTCAAACGCGACTTCGTTGCATGAACTTTTTCGCTAATTGCACTAGTTCAGCCCTATTTTGCACCGACTTTCGTGCAGTAACGAAACAATCCGAAACGCACCAAAACATGAGTTTAGGGTCCAATGGGGTGGATCAGTTGCGTTCGTTGCAAAAAATTCCGGCGCGACTTCTTGCACGAACTTTTGCACTAATTGCATCAGTTCGGCCCCGTTTTGCACCGACTTTCGTGCAGTAACGAAACGGTCTGAAACGCACCAAACAATGAGTTTAGGGTCCAATGGGGTGGATTGGATCCGGTGCGTTCGTTGCGAATAATTCCGATGTGACATCGTTGCACGAACTTTTACACTAATTGCACCAGTTCGGCTCCGTTTTGCACCGACTTTTCTGAAGTAACGATACGTTACGAAACGCACCAAAATATGAGTTTAGGGTCCAATGGGGTGGATCAGTTGCGTTCGTTGCAAAAAATTCCGACGCGACTTCTTGCACGAACTTTTGCACTAATTGCATCAGTTCGGCCCCGTTTTGCACCGACTTTCGTGCAGTAACGAAACGGTCCGAAACGCACCAAACCATGAGTTTAGGGTACAATGGGGTGGATTCGGTGCGTTCGTTGCGAAAAATTCCGATGCGACAATATTGCACGAACTTTTGCACTAATTGCACCAGTTCGGCCCCGTTTTGCACCGACTTTCGTGCTGTAATGAAACGGTCCGAAACGCACCAAACCATGAGTTAAAGGTACAATGGAATGGATTCGGTACGTTCGTTGCGAAAAATTCAGATGCGACTTCGTTACACGAACTTTTGCACTAATTGTACTAGTTCGGCCCCGTTTTGCACCCATTTGCACCGACTTTTGTGAAGTAACGATACGTTCCGAAACGCACCAAAACATGAGTTTAGGGTCCAATGGGGTGGATCAGGTGCGTTCGTCGTAAAATATTCCGACACGACTTGTTGCACGAACTTTTGCACTAATTGCACCAGTTCGTCCCCGTTTTGCACCAACTTTCGTGCAGTAACGATACGTTCTTAAACGCACCAAAATATGAGTTTAGGGTCCAATAGGGTGGACCAGGTGCGTTCGTTGCAAAAATTCAGACGCGACGTCGTTGCATGAACTTTTGCACTAATTGCACCAGTTCATCCCTATTTTGCACCGACTTTCGTGCAGTAACGAAACAATCCGAAACGCACCAAAACATGACTTTAGGGTCCAATAGGATGGATCGGGTGCGTTCGTTGCGAAAAATTCCGACGCGATTTCGTTGA
Source organism: Panicum miliaceum (assembly GCA_032594955.1). NCBI lineage: Eukaryota > Viridiplantae > Streptophyta > Magnoliopsida > Poales > Poaceae > Panicum > Panicum miliaceum. Next base: position 25,520,210 of record CM064062.1, read on the forward strand.
ACTTTTGCACTAATTGCACCAGTTCGGCCCCGTTTTGCACCGACTTTCGTGCAGTAACGAAACGGTCCGAAACGCACCAAACCATGAGTTTAGGGTACAATGGGGTGGATTCGGTACATTCGTTGCGAAAAATTCAGATGCGACTTCGTTACACGAACTTTTGCATTAATTGCACCAGTTCGGCCCCGTTTTGCACCAACTTTTGTGAAGTAACGATACGTTCCGAAACGCACCAAAATATGAGTTTAGTGTCCAATGGGGTGGACCAGGTCCCTTCGTTGCAAAAATATAGATGCAACGTCGTTGCATGAACTTTTGCGCTAATCGCACCAGTTCAGCCCTATTATGCACCGACTTTCGTGCAGTAATGAAACAATCCGAAACGCTCCAAAACATGAGTTTAGGGTCCAATAGGGTGGATCGGGTGCGTTCGTTGCGAAAAATTCCGACGCGGCTTCGTTGAACATTTGCACTAATTGCACCAGTTCGGCCCCGTTTTGCACCGACTTTCGTGCAGTAACGAAACGTTCAGAAATGCACCAAACAATGAGTTTAGGGTCCAATGGGGTGGATCCGGTGCGTTCGTTGCAAAAAATTCCGATGCGACTTCGTTGCACGAACTTTTACACTAATTGCACCAGTTCGGCCCCGTTTTGCACCGACTTTTCTGGAGTAACGATACGTTACGAAACACACCAAAATATGAGTTTGGGGTCCAATGGGGTGGATCAGTTGCGTTCGTTGCAAAAAATTCCGACGCGACTTGTTGCACGAACTTTTGCACTAATTGCACCAGTTCAGCCCCGTTTTGCGCCGACTTTCGTGCAGTAACGAAACGGTCCGAAACGCACCAAACCATGAGTTTAGGGTACAATGGGGTGGATTCGGTACGTTCGTTGCGAAAAATTCCGATGCGACTTCGTTGCACAAACTTTTGCACTAATTGCACCAGTTCGGCCCCGTTTTGCACCGACTTTCGTGCAGTAACGAAACGGTCCGAAACGCACCAAAACATGAGTTTAGGGTCCAATGGGGTGGATCAGTTGCGTTCGTTGCAAAAAATTCCAACGCGACTTGGTGCACGAACTTTTGCACTAATTGCACCAGTTCGGCCCCGTTTTGCACCGACTTTCGTGCAGTAACGAAACGGTCCGAAACGAACCAAACCATGAGTTTAGGGTATAATGGGGTGGATTCGGTACGTTCGTTGCGAAAAATTCCGATGCGACTTCGTTGCACGAACTTTTGCACTAATTGTACTAGTTCGGCCCCGTTTTGCACCGATTTGCACCGACATTTGTGAAGTAACGATACGTTCCAAAACGCACCAAAACATGAGTTTAGGGTCCAATGGGGTGGATCAGGTGCGTTCGTCGTAAAATATTCCGACGCGACTTGTTGCACGAACTTTTGCACTAAGTGCACCAGTTTGTCCGCGTTTTGCACCGACTTTCGTGCGGTAACGATACGTTCTGAAACGCACCAAAATATGAGCTTAGGGTCCAATAGGGTGGACCAGGTGCGTTCGTTGCAAAAATTCAGACGCGACGTCATTGCATGAACTTTTGCACTAATTGCACCAATTCATCCCTATTTTGCACCGACTTTCGTGCAGTAACGAAACAATCCGAAACGCACCAAAACATGACTTTACGGTCCAATAGGATGGATCGGATGCGTTCGTTGCGAAAAATTCCGACGCGATTTCGTTGAACTTTTGCACTAATTGCACCAGTTCGGCACCGTTTTGCACCGACTTTCGTGCAGTAACGAAATGGTTCGAAACACAAAAAGACATGAGTTTAGGGTCCAATGGGGTGGATCCAGTGTGTTCGTTGCGAAAAATTCCGATGCGACTTAGTTGCACGAACATTTGCACTAATTGCACCAGTTCGGCCCCGTTTTGCACCGACTTTTGTGAAGTAACGATACGTTACGAAACGCACCAAAACATGAGTTTAGGGTCCAATTGGGTGGATCAGTTGCGTTTGTTGCAAAAAAATTCCGACGTGACTTGTTGCACGAACTTTTGCACTAATTGCACCAGTTCGGCCCCATTTTGCACCGATTTTCGTGCAGTAACGAAACGGTCCGAAACGCGCCAAACCATGAGTTTAGGGTACAATGGGGTGGATTCAGTACATTCGTCGCAAAAAATTCCGATGCGACTTCGTTGCACGAACTTTTGCACAAATTGCGCCAGTTCGGCCCCGTTTTGCACCGAGTTTTGTGAAGTAACGATACGTTCCGAAACGCACGAAAATATGAGTTTAGGGTCCAATGGGGTGGACCAGGTCCATTCATTGCTAATATTCAAACGCGACTTCGTTGCATGAACTTTTGCACTAATTGCACTAGTTCAGCCCTATTTTGCACCGACTTTCGTGCAGTAACGAAACAATCCGAAAGGCACCAAAACATGAGTTTAGGGTCCAATGGGGTGGATCAGTTGCGTTCGTTGCAAAAAATTCCGGCGCGACTTCTTGCACGAACTTTTGCACTAATTGCATCAGTTCGGCCCCGTTTTGCACCGACTTTCGTGCAGTAACGAAACGGTCTGAAACGCACAAAACAATGAGTTTAGGGTCCAATGGGGTGGATTGGATCCGGTGCGTTCGTTGCGAATAATTCCGATGCGACTTCGTTGCACGAACTTTTACACTAATTGCACCAGTTCGGCTCCGTTTTGCACAGACTTTTCTGAAGTAACGATACGTTACGAAACGCACCAAAATATGAGTTTAGGGTCCAATGGGGTGGATCAGTTGCGTTCGTTGCAAAAAATTCCGACGCGACTTCTTGCACGAACTTTTGCACTAATTGCATCAGTTCGGCCCCGTTTTGCACCGACTTTCGTGCAGTAACGAAACGGTCCGAAACGCACCAAACCATGAGTTTAGGGTACAATGGGGTGGATTCGGTACGTTCGTTGCGAAAAATTCCGATGCGACTTCGTTGCACAAACTTTTGCACTAATTGCACCAGTTCGGCCCCGTTTTGCACCGACTTTCGTGCAGTAACGAAACGGTCCGAAACGCACCAAAACATGAGTTTAGGGTCCAATGGGGTGGATCAGTTGCGTTCGTTGCAAAAAATTCCGACGCGACTTGGTGCACGAACTTTTGCACTAATTGCACCAGCTCGGCCCCGTTTTGCGCCGATTTTCGTGCAGTAACGAAACGGTCCGAAACGCACCAAACCATGAGTTTAGGGTACAATGGGGTGGATTCGGTACGTTCGTTGCGAAAAATTCCGATGCGACTTCGTTGCACAAACTTTTGCACTAATTGCACCAGTTCGGCCCCGTTTTGCACCGACTTTCGTGCAGTAACGAAACGGTCCGAAACGCACCAAAACATGAGTTTAGGGTCCAATGGGGTGGATCAGTTGCGTTCGTTGCAAAAAATTCCAACGCGACTTGGTGCACGAACTTTTGCACTAATTGCACCAGTTCGGCCCCGTTTTGCACCGACTTTCGTGCAGTAACGAAACGGTCCGAAACGAACCAAACCATGAGTTTAGGGTATAATGGGGTGGATTCGGTACGTTCGTTGCGAAAAATTCCGATGCGACTTCGTTGCACGAACTTTTGCACTAATTGTACTAGTTCGGCCCCGTTTTGCACCGATTTGCACCGACATTTGTGAAGTAACGATACGTTCCAAAACGCACCAAAACATGAGTTTAGGGTCCAATGGGGTGGATCAGGTGCGTTCGTCGTAAAATATTCCGACGCGACTTGTTGCACGAACTTTTGCACTAAGTGCACCAGTTTGTCCGCGTTTTGCACCGACTTTCGTGCGGTAACGATACGTTCTGAAACGCACCAAAATATGAGCTTAGGGTCCAATAGGGTGGACCAGGTGCGTTCGTTGCAAAAATTCAGACGCGACGTCATTGCATGAACTTTTGCACTAATTGCACCAATTCATCCCTATTTTGCACCGACTTTCGTGCAGTAACGAAACAATCCGAAACGCACCAAAACATGACTTTACGGTCCAATAGGATGGATCGGATGCGTTCGTTGCGAAAAATTCCGACGCGATTTCGTTGAACTTTTGCACTAATTGCACCAGTTCGGCACCGTTTTGCACCGACTTTCGTGCAGTAACGAAATGGTTCGAAACACAAAAAGACATGAGTTTAGGGTCCAATGGGGTGGATCCAGTGTGTTCGTTGCAAAAAATTCCGATGCGACTTAGTTGCACGAACATTTGCACTAATTGCACCAGTTCGGCCCCGTTTTGCACCGACTTTTGTGAAGTAACGATACGTTACGAAACGCACCAAAACATGAGTTTAGGGTCCAATTGGGTGGATCAGTTGCGTTTGTTGCAAAAAAATTCCGACGTGACTTGTTGCACGAACTTTTGCACTAATTGCACCAGTTCGGCCCCATTTTGCACCGATTTTCGTGCAGTAACGAAACGGTCCGAAACGCGCCAAACCATGAGTTTAGGGTACAATGGGGTGGATTCAGTACATTCGTCGCAAAAAATTCCGATGCGACTTCGTTGCACGAACTTTTGCACAAATTGCGCCAGTTCGGCCCCGTTTTGCACCGAGTTTTGTGAAGTAACGATACGTTCCGAAACGCACGAAAATATGAGTTTAGGGTCCAATGGGGTGGACCAGGTCCATTCATTGCTAATATTCAAACGCGACTTCGTTGCATGAACTTTTGCACTAATTGCACTAGTTCAGCCCTATTTTGCACCGACTTTCGTGCAGTAACGAAACAATCCGAAAGGCACCAAAACATGAGTTTAGGGTCCAATGGGGTGGATCAGTTGCGTTCGTTGCAAAAAATTCCGGCGCGACTTCTTGCACGAACTTTTGCACTAATTGCATCAGTTCGGCCCCGTTTTGCACCGACTTTCGTGCAGTAACGAAACGGTCTGAAACGCACAAAACAATGAGTTTAGGGTCCAATGGGGTGGATTGGATCCGGTGCGTTCGTTGCGAATAATTCCGATGCGACTTCGTTGCACGAACTTTTACACTAATTGCACCAGTTCGGCTCCGTTTTGCACAGACTTTTCTGAAGTAACGATACGTTACGAAACGCACCAAAATATGAGTTTAGGGTCCAATGGGGTGGATCAGTTGCGTTCGTTGCAAAAAATTCCGACGCGACTTCTTGCACGAACTTTTGCACTAATTGCATCAGTTCGGCCCCGTTTTGCACCGACTTTCGTGCAGTAACGAAACGGTCCGAAACGCACCAAACCATGAGTTTAGGGTACAATGGGGTGGATTCGGTACGTTCGTTGCGAAAAATTCCGATGCGACTTCGTTGCACAAACTTTTGCACTAATTGCACCAGTTCGGCCCCGTTTTGCACCGACTTTCGTGCAGTAACGAAACGGTCCGAAACCCACCAAAACATGAGTTTAGGGTCCAATGGGGTGGATCAGTTGCGTTCGTTGCAAAAAATTCCGACGCGACTTGGTGCACGAACTTTTGCACTAATTGCACCAGCTCGGCCCCGTTTTGCGCCGATTTTCGTGCAGTAACGAAACGGTCCGAAACGCACCAAACCATGAGTTTAGGGTACAATGGGGTGGATTCGGTACGTTCGTTGCGAAAAATTCCGATGCGACTTCGTTGCACAAACTTTTGCACTAATTGCACCAGTTCGGCCCCGTTTTGCACCGACTTTCGTGCAGTAACGAAACGGTCCGAAACGCACCAAAACATGAGTTTAGGGTCCAATGGGGTGGATCAGTTGCGTTCGTTGCAAAAAATTCCGACGCGACTTGGTGCACGAACTTTTGCACTAATTGCACCAGCTCGGCCCCGTTTTGCGCCGACTTTCGTGCAGTAACGAAACGGTCCGAAACGCACCAAACAATGAGTTTAGGGTCCAATGGGGTGGATCCGGTGCGTTCGTTGCGAAAAATTCCGATGCGACTTCGTTGCAGAAACTTTTACACTAATTGTACTAGTTCGGCCCCGTTTTGCACCGATTTGCACCGACATTTGTGAAGTAACGATACGTTCCAAAACGCACCAAAACATGAGTTTAGGGTCCAATGGGGTGGATCAGGTGCGTTCGTCGTAAAATATTCCGACGCGACTTGTTGCACGAACTTTTGCACTAATTGCACCAGTTTGTCCGAGTTTTGCACCGACTTTCGTGCGGTAACGATACGTTCTGAAACGCACCAAAATATGAGCTTAGGGTCCAATAGGGTGGACCAGGTGCGTTCGTTGCAAAAATTCAGACGCGACGTCGTTGCATTAAGTTTTGCACTAATTGCACCAATTCATCCCTATTTTGCACCGACTTTCATGCAGTAACGAAACAATCCGAAACGCACCAAAACATGACTTTAGGGTCCAATAGGATGGATCGGGTGCGTTCGTTGCGAAAAATTCCGACGCGATTTCGTTGAACTTTTGCACTAATTGCACCAGTTCGGCCCCGTTTTGCACCGACTTTCGTGCAGTAACGAAACGGTTCGAAACACACCAAAACATGAGTTTAGGGTCCAATGGGGTGGACCCGGTGTGTTCGTTGCGAAAAATTCCGATGCGACTTAGTTGCACGAACTTTTGCACTAATTGCACCAGTTCGGCCCCGTTTTGCACCGACTTTTGTGAAGTAACGATACGTTACGAAACGCACCAAAACATGAGTTTAGGGTCCAATGGGATGGATTAGTTGCGTTTGTTGCAAAAAATTCCGACGTGACTTGTTGCACGAACTTTTGCACTAATTGCACCAGTTCGGCCCCATTTTGCACCGATTTTCGTGCAGTAACGAAACGGTCCGAAACGCGCCAAACCATGAGTTTAGGGTACAATGGGGTGGATTCGGTACATTCGTCGCAAAAAATTCCGATGCGACTTCGTTGCACGAACTTTTGCACAAATTGCGCCAGTTCGGCCCCGTTTTGCACCGAGTTTTGTGAAGTAACGATACGTTCCGAAACGCACCAAAATATGAGTTTAGGGTCCAATGGGGTGGACCAGGTCCATTCGTTGCTAATATTCAAACGCGACTTCGTTGCATGAACTTTTGCGCTAATTGCACTAGTTCAGCCCTATTTTGCACCGACTTTCGTGCAGTAACGAAACAATCCGAAACGCACCAAAACATGAGTTTAGGGTCCAATGGGGTGGATCAGTTGCGTTCGTTGCAAAAAATTCCGGCGCGACTTCTTGCACGAACTTTTGCACTAATTGCATCAGTTCGGCCCCGTTTTGCACCGACTTTCGTGCAGTAACGAAACGGTCTGAAACGCACCAAACAATGAGTTTAGGGTCCAAAGGGGTGGATTGGATCCGGTGCGTTCGTTGCGAATAATTCCGATGCGACTTCGTTGCACGAACTTTTACACTAATTAAACCAGTTCGGCTCCGTTTTGCACCGACTTTTCTGAAGTAACGATACGTTACGAAACGCACCAAAATATGAGTTTAGGGTCCAATGGGGTGGATCAGTTGCGTTCGTTGCAAAAAATTCCGACGCGACTTCTTGCACGAACTTTTGCACTAATTGCATCAGTTCGGACCCGTTTTGCACCGACTTTCGTGCAGTAACGAAACGGTCCGAAACGCACCAAAACATGAGTTTAGGGTCCAATGGGGTGGATCAGTTGCGTTCGTTGCAAAAAATTCCGACGCGACTTGGTGCACGAACTTTTGCACTAATTGCACCAGTTTGGCCCCGTTTTGCGCCGACTTTCGTGCAGTAACGAAACGGTCCGAAACGCACCAAACCATGAGTTTAGGGTACAATGGGGTGGATTCGGTACGTTCGTTGCGAAAAATTCCGATGCGACTTCGTTGCACGAACTTTTGCACTAATTGTACTAGTTCGGCCCCGTTTTGCACCGATTTGCACCGACATTTGTGAAGTAATGATACGTTCCAAAACGCACCAAAACATGAGTTTAGGGTCCAATGGGGTGGATCAGGTGCATTCGTCGTAAAATATTCCGACGTGACTTGTTGCACGAACTTTTGCACTAATTGCACCAGTTCGGCCCCGTTTTGCACCGACTTTCGTGCTGTAACGAAACGGTCCGAAACGCACCAAACCATGAGTTTAGGGTACAATGGGGTGGATTCGGTACGTTCGTTGCGAAAAATTCCGATGCGACTTCGTTGCACGAACTTTTGCACTAATTGTACTAGTTCGGCCCCGTTTTGCACCCATTTGCACCGACTTTTGTGAAGTAACGATACGTTCCGAAACGCACCAAAACATGAGTTTAGGGTCCAATGGGGTGGATCAGGTGCGTTCGTCGTAAAATATTCCGACACGACTTGTTGCACGAACTTTTGCACTAATTGCACCAGTTCGTCCCCGTTTTGCACCAACTTTCGTGCCGTAACGATACGTTCTTAAACGCACCAAAATATGAGTTTAGGGTCCAATAGGGTGGACCAGGTGCGTTCGTTGCAAACATTCAGACGCGACGTCGTTGCATGAACTTTTGCACTAATTGCACCAGTTCATCCCTATTTTGCACCGAATTTCGTGCAGTAACGAAACAATCCGAAACGCACCAAAACATGACTTTAGGGTCCAATAGGATAGATCGGGTGCGTTCGTGGCGAAAAATTCCGACGCGATTTCGTTGAACTTTTGCACTAATTGCACCAGTTCGGCCCCGTTTTGCACCGACTTTCGTGCAGTAATGAAACGGTCCGAAACGCACCAAACCATTAGTTTAGGGTACAATGGGGTGGATTCGGTACATTCGTTGCGAAAAATTCAGATGCGACTTCGTTACACGAACTTTTGCACTAATTGCACCAGTTCGGCCCCGTTTTGCACCGACTTTTGTGAAGTAACGATACGTTCCGAAACGCACCAAAATATGAGTTTAGGGTCCAATGGGGTGGACCAGGTCCGTTCGTTGCTAATATTCAAACGCGACTTCGTTGCATGAACTTTTGCGCTAATTGCACTAGTTCAGCCCTATTTTGCACCGACTTTCGTGCAGTAACGAAACAATCCGAAACGCACCAAAACATGAGTTTAGGGTCCAATGGGGTGGATCAGTTGCGTTCGTTGCAAAAAGTTCCGGCGCGACTTCTTGCACGAACTTTTGCACTAATTGCATCAGTTCGGCCCCGTTTTGCACCGACTTTCGTGCAGTAACGAAACGGTCTGAAACGCACCAAACAATGAGTTTAGGGTCCAATGGGGTGGAATGGATCCGGTGCGTTCGTTGCGAATAATTCCGATGCGACTTCGTTGCACGAACTTTTACACTAATTAAACCAGTTCGGCTCCGTTTTGCACCGACTTTTCTGAAGTAACGATACGTTACGAAACGCACCAAAATATGAGTTTAGGGTCCAATAGGGTGGATCAGTTGCGTTCGTTGCAAAAAATTCCGACGCGACTTCTTGCACGAACTTTTGCACTAATTGCATCAGTTCGGCCCCGTTTTGCACCGACTTTCGTGCAGTAACGAAACGGTCCGAAACGCACCAAACCATGAGTTTAGGGTACAATGGGGTGGATTCGGTACGTTTGTTGCGAAAAATTCCGATGCGACTTCGTTGCACAAACTTTTGCACTAATTGCACCAGTTCGGCCCCGTTTTGCACCGACTTTCGTGCAGTAACGAAACGGTCCGAAACGCACCAAAACATGAGTTTAGGGTCCAATGGGGTGGATCAGTTGCGTTCGTTGCAAAAAATTCCGACGCGACTTGGTGCACGAACTTTTGCACTAATTGCACCAGTTTGGCCCCGTTTTGCGCCGACTTTCGTGCAGTAACGAAACGGTCCGAAACGCACCAAACCATGAGTTTAGGGTACAATGGGGTGGATTCGGTACGTTCGTTGCGAAAAATTCCGATGCGACTTCGTTGCACGAACTTTTGCACTAATTGTACTAGTTCGGCCCCGTTTTGCACCAATTTGCACCGACATTTGTGAAGTAACGATACGTTCCAAAACGCACCAAAACATGAGTTTAGGGTCCAATGGGGTGGATCAGGTGCATTCGTCGTAAAATATTCCGACGTGACTTGTTGCACGAACTTTTGCACTAATTGCACCAGTTCGGCCCCGTTTTGCACCGACTTTCGTGGTGTAACGAAACGGTTCAAAACGCACCAAACCATGAGTTTAGGGTACAATGGGGTGGATCCGGTACGTTCGTTGCGAAAAATTCCGATGCGACTTCGTTGCACGAACTTTTGCACTAATTGTACTAGTTCGGCCCCGTTTTGCACCCATTTGCACCGACTTTTGTGAAGTAACGATACGTTCCGAAACGCACCAAAATATGAGTTTGGGGTCCAATGGGGTGGATCAGGTGCGTTCGCCGTAAAATATTCCGACACGACTTGTTGCACGAACTTTTGCACTAATTGCACCAGTTCGTCCCCGTTTTGCACCAACTTTCGTGCAGTAACGATACGTTCTTAAACGCACCAAAATATGAGTTTAGGGTCCAATAGGGTGGACCAGGTGCGTTCGTTGCAAACATTCAGACGCGACGTCGTTGCATGAACTTTTGCACTAATTGCACCAGTTCATCCCTATTTTGCACCGAATTTCGTGCAGTAACGAAACAATCCGAAACGCACCAAAACATGACTTTAGGGTCCAATAGGATAGATCGGGTGCGTTCGTGGCGAAAAATTCCGACGCGATTTCGTTGAACTTTTGCACTAATTGCACCAGTTCGGCCCCGTTTTGCACCGACTTTCGTGCAGTAATGAAACGGTCCGAAACGCACCAAACCATTAGTTTAGGGTCCAATGGGGTGGATCAGTTGCGTTCCTTGCAAAAAATTCCAACGCGACTTGGTGCACGAACTTTTGCACTAATTGCACCAGTTTGGCCCCGTTTTGCGCCGACTTTCGTGCAGTAACGAAACGGTCCGAAACGCACCAAACCATGAGTTTAGGGTACAATGGGGTGGATTCGGTACGTTCGTTGCGAAAAATTCCGATGCGACTTCGTTGCACGAACTTTTACACTAATTGCACCAGTTCGGCCCCGATTTGCACCGACTTTTCTGGAGTAACGATACGTTCCAAAACGCACCAAAACATGAGTTTAGGGTCCAATGGGGTGGATCAGGTGCATTCGTCGTAAAATATTCCGACGTGACTTGTTGCACGAACTTTTGCACTAATTGCACCAGTTCGGCCCCGTTTTGCACCGAGTTTCGTGCTGTAACAAAACGGTCCGAAACGCACCAAACCATGAGTTTAGGGTACAATGGGGTGGATTCGGTACGTTCGTTGCGAAAAATTCCGATGCGACTTCGTTGCACGAACTTTTGCACTAATTGTACTAGTTCGGCCCCGTTTTGCACCCATTTGCACCGACTTTTGTGAAGTAACGATACGTTCCGAAACGCACCAAAACATGAGTTTAGGGTCCAATGGGGTGGATCAGGTGCGTTCGTCGTAAAATATTCCGACACGACTTGTTGCACGAACTTTTGCACTAATTGCACCAGTTCGTCCCCGTTTTGCACCAACTTTCGTGCAGTAACGATACGTTCTTAAACGCACCAAAATATGAGTTTAGGGTCCAATAGGGTGGACCAGGTGCGTTCGTTGCAAACATTCAGACGCGACGTCGTTGCACGAACTTTTGCACTAATTGCACCAGTTCATCCCTATTTTGCACCGAATTTCGTGCAGTAACGAAACAATCCGAAACGCACCAAAACATGACTTTAGGGTCCAATAGGATGGATCGGGTGCGTTCGTGGCGAAAAATTCCGACGCGATTTCGTTGAACTTTTGCACTAATTGCACCAGTTCGGCCCCGTTTTGCACCGACTTTCGTGCAGTAACGAAACGGTCCGAAACGCACCAAACCATGAGTTTAGGGTACAATGGGGTGGATTCGGTACATTCGTTGCGAAAAATTCAGATGCGACTTCGTTACACGAACTTTTGCACTAATTGCACCAGTTCGGCCCCTATTTGCACCGACTTTTGTGAAGTAACGATACGTTCCAAAACGCACCAAAATATGAGTTTAGGGTCCAATGGGGTGGAACAGGTCCGTTCGTTGCAAATATTCAAACGCGACGTCGTTGCATGAACTTTTGCGCTAATTGCACCAGTTCAGCCCTATTATGCACCGACTTTCGTGCAGTAATGAAACAATCCGAAACGCTCCAAAACTTGAATTTAGGGTCCAATAGGGTGGATCGGGTGCGTTCGTTGCGAAAAATTCCGACGCGGCTTCGTTGAACATTTGCACTAATTGCACCAGTTCGGCCCCGTTTTGCACCGGCTTTCGTGCAGTAACGAAACGTTCCGAAATGCACCAAACAATGAGTTAGGGTCCAATGGGGTGGATCCGGTGCGTTCGTTGCAAAAAATTCCGATGCGACTTCGTTGCACGAACTTTTACACTAATTGCACCAGTTTGGCCCCCGTTTTGCACCGACTTTTCTGGAGTAACGATACGTTACGAAACACACCAAAATATGAGTTTGGGGTCCAATGGGGTGGATCAGTTGCGTTCGTTGCAAAAAATTCCGACGCGACTTGTTGCACAAACTTTTGCACTAATTGCACCAGTTCACTTTCGTGCTGTAACGAAACGGTTCGGAAACGCACCAAACCATGAGTTTTAGGGTACAATGGGGTGGATCCGGTACGTTCGTTGCGAAAAATTCCGATGCGACTTCGTTGCACGAACTTTTGCACTAATTGTACTAGTTCGGCCCCGTTTTGCACCCATTTGCACCGACTTTTGTGAAGTAACGATACGTTCCGAAACGCACCAAAACATGAGTTTAGGGTCCAATAGGGTGGATCAGGTGCGTTCGTCGTAAAATATTCCGACACGACTTGTTGCAACGAACTTTTTCACTAATTGCACCAGTTCGTCCCCGTTTTGCACCGACTTTCGTGCAGTAACGAAACGGTTCGAAACGCACCAAACAATGAGTATAGGGTCCAATGGGGTGGATTGGATCCGGTGCGTTCGTTGCGAAAAATTCCGATGCGACTTCGTTGCACGAACTTTTACATTAATTGCACCAGTTCGGCTCTGTTTTGCACCGACTTTTCTGAAGTAACGATACGTTACGAAATGCACCAAAATATGAGTTTAGGATCCAATGGGGTGGATCAGTTGCGTTCGTTGCAAAAAATTCCGACGCGACTTCTTGCACGAACTTTTGCACTAATTGTATCAGTTCGGCCCCGTTTTGCACGGACTTTCGTGCAGTAACGAAATGGTCCGAAACGCACCAAACCATGAGTTTAGGGTACAATGGGGTGGATTCGGTACGTTCGTTGCGAAAAATTCCGATGCAACTTCGTTGCACAAACTTTTGCACTAATTGCACCAGTTCGGCCCCGTTTTGCACCGACTTTTGTGAAGTAACCATACGTTACGAAATGCACCAAAACATGAGTTTAGGGTCCAATGGGGTGGATCAGTTGCGTTCGTTGCAAAAAATTCCGACGCGACTTGTTGCACGAACTTTTGCACTAATTGCACCAGTTCAGCCCCGTTTTGCACCGACTTTCGTGCTCTAACGGAACGATCCGAAACGCACCAAACCATGAGTTTAGGGTACAATGGGGTGGATTCGGTACGTTCGTTGCGAAAAATTCCGATGCGACTTCGTTGCACGAACTTTTGCACTAATTGTACTAGTTCGGCCCCGTTTTGCACCCATTTGCACCGACTTTTGTGAAGTAACGATACGTTCCGAAACGCACCAAAACATGAGTTTAGGGTCCAATGGGGTGGATCAAGTGCGTTCCTCGTAAAATATTCCGACACGACTTGTTGCACGAACTTTTGCACTAATTGCACCAGTTCGTCCCCGTTTTGCACCAACTTTCGTGTAGTAACGATACATTCTTAAACGCACCAAAATATGAGTGTAGGGTCCAATAGGGTGGACCAGGTGCGTTCGTTGCAAACATTCAGACGCGATGTCGTTGCATGAACTTTTGTACTAATTGCACCAGTTCATCCCTATTTTGCACCGAATTTCGTGCAGTAACGAAAAAATCCGAAACGCACCAAAACATGACTTTAGGGTCCAATAGGATGCATCGGGTGCGTTCGTGGCGAAAAATTCCGACGCGATTTCGTTGAACTTTTGCACTAATTGCACCAGTTCGGCCCCGTTTTGCACCGACTTTCGTGCAATAACGAAACGGTCCGAAACGCACCAAACCATGAGTTTAGGGTACAATGGGGTGGATTCGGTACATTCGTTGCGAAAAATTCAGATGCGACTTCGTTACACGAACTTTTGCACTAATTGCACCAGTTCGGCCCCGTTTTGCACCGACTTTTGTGAAGTAACGATACGTTCCGAAACGCACCAAAATATGAGTTTAGGGTCCAATGGGGTGGACCAGGTCCGTTCGTTGCAAATATTCAAACGCGACTTCGTTGCATGAACTTTTGCGCTAATTGCACCAGTTCAGCTCTATTATGCACCGACTTTCGTGCAGCAATGAAACAATCCGAAACGCTCCAAAACATGAGTTTAGGGTCCAATAGGGTGGATCGGGTGCGTTCGTTGCGAAAAATTCCGACGCGGCTTCGTTGAACGTTTGCACTAATTGCACTAGTTCGGCCCCGTTTTGCACCGACTTTCGTGCAGTAACGAAACGTTCCGAAATGCACCAAACAATGAGTTTAGGGTCCAATGGGGTGGATCCGGTGCGTTCGTTGCAAAAAATTCCGATGCGACTTCGTTGCACGAACTTTTACACTAATTGCACCAGTTCGGCCCCATTTTGCACCGACTTTTCTGGAGTAACGATACGTTACGAAAGACACCAAAATATGAGTTTGGGGTCCAATGGGGTGGATCAGTTGCGTTCGTTGCAAAAAATTCCGACGTGACTTGTTGCACGAACTTTTGCACTAATTGCACAAGTTCGGCCCCGTTTTGCACCGACTTTCGTGCAGTAACGAAACGGTCCGAAACGCACCAAACCATGAGTTTAGGGTACAATGGGGTGGATTCGGTACGTTCGTTGCGAAAAATTCCGATGCGACTTCGTTGAACTTTTGCACTAATTGCACCAGTTCGGCCCCGTTTTGCACCGACTTTCGTGCAGTAATGAAACGGTCCGAAACGCACCAAACCATTAGTTTAGGGTACAATGGGGTGGATTCGGTAAATTCGTTGCGAAAAATTCACATGCGACTTCGTTACACGAACTTTTGCACTAATTGCACCAGTTCGGCCCCGTTTTGCACCGACTTTTGTGAAGTAACGATACGTTCCGAAACGCACCAAAATATGAGTTTAGGGTCCAATGGGGTGGACCAGGTCCGTTCGTTGCTAATATTCAAACGCGACTTCGTTGCATGAACTTTTGCGCTAATTGCACTAGTTCAGCCCTATTTTGCACCGACTTTCGTGCAATAACGAAACAATCCGAAACGCACCAAAACATGAGTTTAGGGTCCAATGGGGTGGATCAGTTGCGTTCGTTGCAAAAAATTCCGGCGCGACTTCTTGCACGAACTTTTGCACTAATTGCATCAGTTCGGCCCCGTTTTGCACCGACTTTCGTGCAGTAACGAAACGGTCTGAAACGCACCAAACAATGAGTTTAGGTTCCAATGGGGTGGATTGGATCCGGTGCGTTCGTTGCGAATAATTCCGATGCGACTTCGTTGCACGAACTTTTACACTAATTGCACCAGTTCGGCTCCGTTTTGCACCGACTTTTCTGAAGTAACGATACGTTACGAAACGCACCAAAATATGAGTTTAGGGTCCAATAGGGTGGATCAGTTGCGTTCGTTGCAAAAAATTCCGACGCGACTTCTTGCACGAACTTTTGCACTAATTGCATCAGTTCGGCCCCGTTTTGCACCGACTTTCGTGCAGTAACGAAACGGTCCGAAATGCACCAAACCATGAGTTTAGGGTACAATGGGGTGGATTCGGTACGTTTGTTGCGAAAAATTCCGATGCGACTTCGTTGCACAAACTTTTGCACTAATTGCACCAGTTCGGCCCCCGTTTTGCACCGACTTTCGTGCAGTAACGAAACGGTCCGAAACGCACCAAAACATGAGTTTAGGGTCCAATGGGGTGGATCAGTTGCGTTCCTTGCAAAAAATTCCAACGCGACTTGGTGCACGAACTTTTGCACTAATTGCACCAGTTTGGCCCCGTTTTGCGCCGACTTTCGTGCAGTAACGAAACGGTCCGAAACGCACCAAACCATGAGTTTAGGGTACAATGGGGTGGATTCGGTACGTTCGTTGCGAAAAATTCCGATGCGACTTCGTTGCACGAACTTTTACACTAATTGCACCAGTTCGGCCCCGATTTGCACCGACTTTTCTGGAGTAACGATACGTTCCAAAACACACCAAAACATGAGTTTAGGGTCCAATGGGGTGGATCAGGTGCATTCGTCGTAAAATATTCCGACGTGACTTGTTGCACGAACTTTTGCACTAATTGCACCAGTTCGGCCCCGTTTTGCACCGAGTTTCGTGCTGTAACAAAACGGTCCGAAACGCACCAAACCATGAGTTTAGGGTACAATGGGGTGGATTCGGTACGTTCGTTGCGAAAAATTCCGATGCGACTTCGTTGCACGAACTTTTGCACTAATTGTACTAGTTCGGCCCCGTTTTGCACCCATTTGCACCGACTTTTGTGAAGTAACGATACGTTCCGAAACGCACCAAAACATGAGTTTAGGGTCCAATGGGGTGGATCAGGTGCGTTCGTCGTAAAATATTCCGACACGACTTGTTGCACGAACTTTTGCACTAATTGCACCAGTTCGTCCCCGTTTTGCACCAACTTTCGTGCAGTAACGATACGTTCTTAAACGCACCAAAATATGAGTTTAGGGTCCAATAGGGTGGACCAGGTGCGTTCGTTGCAAACATTCAGACGCGACGTCGTTGCACGAACTTTTGCACTAATTGCACCAGTTCATCCCTATTTTGCACCGAATTTCGTGCAGTAACGAAACAATCCGAAACGCACCAAAACATGACTTTAGGGTCCAATAGGATGGATCGGGTGCGTTCGTGGCGAAAAATTCCGACGCGATTTCGTTGAACTTTTGCACTAATTGCACCAGTTCGGCCCCGTTTTGCACCGACTTTCGTGCAGTAACGAAACGGTCCGAAACGCACCAAACCATGAGTTTAGGGTACAATGGGGTGGATTCGGTACATTCGTTGCGAAAAATTCAGATGCGACTTCGTTACACGAACTTTTGCACTAATTGCACCAGTTCGGCCCCTATTTGCACCGACTTTTGTGAAGTAACGATACGTTCCGAAACGCACCAAAATATGAGTTTAGGGTCCAATGGGGTGGAACAGGTCCGTTCGTTGCAAATATTCAAACGCGACTTCGTTGCATGAACTTTTGCGCTAATTGCACCAGTTCAGCCCTATTATGCACCGACTTTCGTGCAGTAATGAAACAATCCGAAACGCTCCAAAACTTGAATTTAGGGTCCAATAGGGTGGATCGGGTGCGTTCGTTGCGAAAAATTCCGACGCGGCTTCGTTGAACATTTGCACTAATTGCACCAGTTCGGCCCCGTTTTGCACCGGCTTTCGTGCAGTAACGAAACGTTCCGAAATGCACCAAACAATGAGTTAGGGTCCAATGGGGTGGATCCGGTGCGTTCGTTGCAAAAAATTCCGATGCGACTTCGTTGCACGAACTTTTACACTAATTGCACCAGTTTGGCCCCGTTTTGCACCGACTTTTCTGGAGTAACGATACGTTACGAAACACACCAAAATATGAGTTTGGGGTCCAATGGGGTGGATCAGTTGCGTTCGTTGCAAAAAATTCCGACGCGACTTGTTGCACAAACTTTTGCACTAATTGCACCAGTTCACTTTCGTGCTGTAACGAAACGGTTCGAAAGGCACCAAACCATGAGTTTAGGGTACAATGGGGTGGATCCGGTACGTTCGTTGCGAAAAATTCCGATGCGACTTCGTTGCACGAACTTTTGCACTAATTGTACTAGTTCGGCCCCGTTTTGCACCCATTTGCACCGACTTTTGTGAAGTAACGATACGTTCCGAAACGCACCAAAACATGAGTTTAGGGTCCAATGGGGTGGATCAGGTGCGTTCGTCGTAAAATATTCCGACACGACTTGTTGCACGAACTTTTTCACTAATTGCACCAGTTCGTCCCCGTTTTGCACCGACTTTCGTGCAGTAACGAAACGGTTCGAAACGCACCAAACAATGAGTATAGGGTCCAATGGGGTGGATTGGATCCGGTGCGTTCGTTGCGAAAAATTCCGATGCGACTTCGTTGCACGAACTTTTACATTAATTGCACCAGTTCGGCTCTGTTTTGCACCGACTTTTCTGAAGTAACGATACGTTACGAAATGCACCAAAATATGAGTTTAGGATCCAATGGGGTGGATCAGTTGCGTTCGTTGCAAAAAATTCCGACGCGACTTCTTGCACGAACTTTTGCACTAATTGCATCAGTTCGGCCCCGTTTTGCACGGACTTTCGTGCAGTAACGAAATGGTCCGAAACGCACCAAACCATGAGTTTAGGGTACAATGGGGTGGATTCGGTACGTTCGTTGCGAAAAATTCCGATGCAACTTCGTTGCACAAACTTTTGCACTAATTGCACCAGTTCGGCCCCGTTTTGCACCGACTTTTGTGAAGTAACCATACGTTACGAAATGCACCAAAACATGAGTTTAGGGTCAAATGGGGTGGATCAGTTGCGTTCGTTGCAAAAAATTCCGACGCGACTTGTTGCACGAACTTTTGCACTAATTGCACCAGTTCAGCCCCGTTTTGCACCGACTTTCGTGCTCTAACGAAACGATCCGAAACGCACCAAACCATGAGTTTAGGGTACAATGGGGTGGATTCGGTACGTTCGTTGCGAAAAATTCCGATGCGACTTCGTTGCACGAACTTTTGCACTAATTGTACTAGTTCGGCCCCGTTTTGCACCCATTTGCACCGACTTTTGTGAAGTAACGATACGTTCCGAAACGCACCAAAACATGAGTTTAGGGTCCAATGGGGTGGATCAAGTGCGTTCCTCGTAAAATATTCCGACACGACTTGTTGCACGAACTTTTGCACTAATTGCACCAGTTCGTCCCCGTTTTGCACCAACTTTCATGTAGTAACGATACATTCTTAAACGCACCAAAATATGAGTGTAGGGTCCAATAGGGTGGACCAGGTGCGTTCGTTGCAAACATTCAGACGCGACGTCGTTGCATGAACTTTTGTACTAATTGCACCAGTTCATCCCTATTTTGCACCGAATTTCGTGCAGTAACGAAAAAATCCGAAACGCACCAAAACATGACTTTAGGGTCCAATAGGATGCATCGGGTGCGTTCGTGGCGAAAAATAGCGACGCGATTTCGTTGAACTTTTGCACTAATTGCACCAGTTCGGCCCCGTTTTGCACCGACTTTCGTGCAATAACGAAACGGTCCGAAACGCACCAAACCATGAGTTTAGGGTACAATGGGGTGGATTCGGTACATTCGTTGCGAAAAATTCAGATGCGACTTCGTTACACGAACTTTTGCACTAATTGCACCAGTTCGGCCCCGTTTTGCACCGACTATTGTGAAGTAACGATACGTTCCGAAACGCACCAAAATATGAGTTTAGGGTCCAATGGGGTGGACCAGGTCCGTTCGTTGCAAATATTCAAACGCGACTTCGTTGCATGAACTTTTGCGCTAATTGCACCAGTTCAGCCCTATTATGCACCGACTTTCGTGCAGCAATGAAACAATCCGAAACGCTCCAAAACATGAGTTTAGGGTCCAATAGGGTGGATCGGGTGCGTTCGTTGGGAAAAATTCCGACGCGGCTTCGTTGAACGTTTGCACTAATTGCACTAGTTCGGCCCCGTTTTGCACCGACTTTCGTGCAGTAACGAAACGTTCCGAAATGCACCAAACAATGAGTTTAGGGTCCAATGGGGTGGATCCGGTGCGTTCGTTGCAAAAAATTCCGATGCGACTTCGTTGCACGAACTTTTACACTAATTGCACCAGTTCGGCCCCATTTTGCACCGACTTTTCTGGAGTAACGATACGTTACGAAAGACACCAAAATATGAGTTTGGGGTCCAATGGGGTGGATCAGTTGCGTTCGTTGCAAAAAATTCCGACGTGACTTGTTGCACGAACTTTTGCACTAATTGCACCAGTTCGGCCCCGTTTTGCACCGACTTTCGTGCAGTAACGAAACGGTCCGAAACGCACCAAACCATGAGTTTAGGGTACAATGGGGTGGATTCGGTACGTTCGTTGCGAAAAATTCCGATGCGACTTCGTTGCACGAACTTTTGCACTAATTGTACTAGTTCGGCCCCGTTTTGCACCCATTTGCACCGACTTTTGTGAAGTAACGATACGTTCCGAAACGCACCAAAACATGAGTTTAGGGTCCAATGGGGTGGATCAGGTGCGTTCGTCGTAAAATATTCCGACACGACTTGTTGCACGAACTTTTGCACTAATTGCACCAGTTCGTCCCCGTTTTGCACCAACTTTCGTGCAGTAACGATATGTTCTTAAACGCACCAAAATATGAGTTTAGGGTCCAATAGGTTGGACCAGGTGCGTTCGTTGCAAAAATTCAGACGCGACGTCGTTGCATGAACTTTTGCACTAATTGCACCAGTTCATCCCTATTTTGCACCGACTTTCGTGCAGTAACGAAACAATCCGAAACGCACCAAAATATGACTTTAGGGTCCAATAGGATGGATCAGGTGCGTTCGTGGCGAAAAATTCCGACGCGATTTTGTTGAACTTTTGCACTAATTGCACCAGTTCGGCCCCGTTTTGCACCGACTTTCGTGCAGTAACGAAACGGTCCGAAACGCACCAAACCACGAGTTTAGGGTACAATGGGGTGGATTCGGTACATTCGTTGCGAAAAATTCAGATGCGACTTCCTTACACGAACTTTTGCACTAATTGCACCAGTTCGGCCCCTATTTGCACCGACTTTTGTGAAGTAACGATACGTTCCAAAATGCACCAAAATATGAGTTTAGGGTCCAATGGGCTGGACCAGGTCCGTTCGTTGCAAATATTCAAACGCGACTTCGTTGCATGAACTTTTGCGCTAATTGCACCAGTTCAGCCCTATTATGCACCGACTTTCGTGCAGTAATGAAACAATCCGAAACGCTCCAAAACATGAATTTAGGGTCCAATAGGGTGGATCGGGTGCGTTCGTTGCGAAAAATTCCGACGCGGCTTCGTTGAACATTTGCACTAATTGCACCAGTTCGGCCCCGTTTTGCACCGACTTTCGTGCAGTAACGAAACGTTCCGAAATGCACCAAACAATGAGTTAGGGTCCAATGGGGTGGATCCGGTGTGTTCGTTGCAAAAAATTCCGATGCGACTTCGTTGCACGAACTTTTACACTAATTGCACCAGTTTGGCCCCGTTTTGCACCGACTTTTCTGGAGTAACGATACGTTACGAAACACACCAAAATATGAGTTTGGGGTCCAATGGGGTGGATCAGTTGCGTTCGTTGCAAAAAATTCCGACGCGACTTGTTGCACGAACTTTTGCACTAATTGCACCAGTTCGGCCCCGTTTTGCACCGACTTTTGTGAAGTAACGATACGTTCCGAAACGCACCAAAATATGAGTTTAGGGTACAATGGGGTGGATTCGGTACATTCGTTGCGAAAAATTCAGATGCGACTTCGTTACACGAACTTTTGCACTAATTGCACCAGTTCGGCCCCGTTTTGCACCGACTTTTGTGAAGTAACGATACGTTCCGAAACGCACCAAAATATGAGTTTAGGGTCCAATGGGGTGGACCAGGTCCGTTCGTTGCAAATATTCAAACGCGACTTCGTTGCATGAACTTTTGCGCTAATTGCACCAGTTCAGCCCTATTATGCACCGACTTTCGTGCAGTAATGAAACAATCCGAAACGCTCCAAAACATGAATTTAGGGTCCAATAGGGTGGATCGGGTGCGTTCGTTGCGAAAAATTCCGACGCGGTTTCGTTGAACGTTTGCACTAATTGCACCAGTTCGGCCCCATTTTGCACCGACTTTCGTGCAGTAACGAAACGTTCCGAAATGCACCAAACAATGAGTTTAGGGTCCAATGGGGTGGATCCGGTGCGTTTGTTGCAAAAAATTCCGATGTGACTTCGTTGCACGAACTTTTACACTAATTGCACCAGTTTGGCCCCGTTTTTGATGTGGACATCACCAGAATGGATACACCCACATGTAATAAACACACATGGAAGGTATGGAGGACCAAAGAAGTTGATTGGGGACCAAGCCTAAGTCTTCCCAATGTTCTCTATCAGGCCACCACGTCACTTTTGGTGCAAGGAAAGAAAGAGTCCATGTCCAACACGTTTTGGAGGCTGGATTCGGACTGCAGAACAGCACCAACTTGTGACGGACACCACGGTCGCATACGGACTCGGATAGGGACGTTCAAGTACTTCGTGGAAAGCTTATGAAGTCTAGTTTCATATGGATCCGGACTCAAGTCCATATCTCTCCTGATTCGTCCGCAATGACCAAAATACTACCGACTGGTTTTCTGTCTCAAGGTGCTGCGACATCTTAATTTGGCCCGATGGGCTTTGTATCAAGTCGGGTCCATTAGGGACGCGTCCTAGGGTTGGAGTGCGACTCAAACACCCTCTTGGTCGTCCTCCTAGGTATTAATAAGGGTTAGAGCCGCCATGAACAGATTGGGGGTTTTTGTTTTGTTGAAAGTTTAGCCATTGCTACTTCCTTGTAGACGCATGTGTCGACTAGACCATCCGTTCTACTCGATTCGGAACCCCACCTTGTTGATTCCAGATTGGTTATTATCTCCATATTTGCAATTGAGTTGCTTGTTCTACTTGTTCTTGCTGGTTCTTCGATTGCTTGCAGGACAGGTGCCCTAGTGGCCGGGTGTCGCGCTCCACAAGATCGCGGCAGCCATTGGAGGTGGTGTATCGGTTGCTAAGGCACAGCGTCCTTGGAAGGCTGTAGTCGGGCCGTGAATGTCGCCTCCATCTCAAATCGAGTTATCCCCCGCCTCTCATCGAAAGATCGGGAACAAACCCTAGCGGGTCGCCATCAGTTGGTAATCAGAGCAAGGTTTATCGGTGAGAGATTTATCTTTGCTATTTTTTTTTCCTATAGTCCAGAAAAACCAAAAAAGAAGGTAGATTAGTTTGCCGGCAATCCTATAAACCCTTTGAGCCTTTGCTGGTACTACTTAGTTAGGGCTTGTTGAATTTTCGGTTGCATCGGTTGCGTCGTGTTGCTGGTCTTAGTTTAGTCCTTTAGAGTTTCGAGTTCTTGTCACCTCTTTTTGTCTCGGAGTTTCAATTCATCAGTGGAAGAAAACTTTCATTGTTTCTGTGTCCGGTCTCCGATTTGCGAGTTTTAGTACAATCTGGAAAGCGTAACTCGTGATCTTTCCAACGGATCTGAACTGGGTCACAAATTCCATCTAAGTGCTCCAGAATCGACTTGGAGATTTGTGCGTCTGGCTGCGTGAAACAAGTTTCGTCAATCTGAGTTGGTAGCAGCTATATGCAGTAATCCTGTTGCGTTGTTTGTCAAACAAAGGATTTTAGTCCTCTACAAAAAAAAAAGAAGAAGAAAAAAAGAAAACAAAGTGAAAAAAAACAGAAAAGAAAAGAAAAGAAACGAAAAAGAAGAAAGGGGCTGATCCATCTTTTGTGTTCCTGCTGTTTCGGTTGGTGCTTTGTGACTTCATTTGTGTCCAGGCTCGCGCCTCTAGTACGGTCTATGCTAGGACCAGCACAGTACCACCGTTGAACAATTATTCAGCTTGCTTTTCTGACTAACGTGGTGCTAGTATTTTCCCTTGATCAGCCCACCTACAGCTCCACATACTCGACTATAGCTTGACAGTTTTCTGTTGCTAAGGCACCGATACACTTCTTTCAAGGTGCTTGACTTGTTGGTTGCCGACTCATCCTGTTTTGCTTGGTAAGAACTGGTAAGAGCTCGTATTAAACAAGTTGAGTTTGAGAGAATTACAACCGACACATTCTAGTAGTTGACAGGAGGATACATATTATTTTTGTGTTCTTGTTTTCTACTGATCATGGCAGGTGATACAGTGATTTTTGAGCGGAGCAAACAACAACAAAATATTCTGGACATTATTCAATGCTTGCCTTTATATCCTGGTGAGTTTGATCCTAAAGCTTACATTGATTGGGAGCTAAAAGTAGATAATGAATTTGATGAGCATGACCTGTCGGAGAAACAAATGATTTATATTGCCTCTAATATTTTAACAGAAAATGCTTTGCTAGAATGGAAATATATTTGTAGGCATAACATTATTCCGCAAACTTGGAAAGAATTCAAAATACATTTTAGAGATGCCTATATTCCTGCATATTATGTTGATCATTTGCTTACCAAACTAGAGAAATTAAAACAGGGTAGTAGGACTGTGAAACAATACTACCATGATTTTAAAATTTGTATCATGTTTGGTGGATTGGATGAATGCATGGAAGATGTTATGAATAGGTTCATGAGAGGGCTCAATTCTGAAATTCGAAACTTGTTAATTGGCAAGTCCTATTGCTATATCGGTCAATTGTTTTGTCTTGCTCTCCATGCTGAAAAAGAAATTCTTTCATTTGTGAATACTTGCAAGAATGATGTGACTCATAGTGTCCAAACTTTGTCCACTCTACATGCTAACAACGAGCAACGAATAGTGGAACCTGCTGCTGATTCAACTTTTTCACAAGATGAATTACTTGTTGTTTCTTATGATAAAGAGGACTTGTGTGCTAATACTTCTTTTACTCATATACCAGAATTAATGAATAAGTGTGATATTTTTGGTTTGGAACCATACGAATGTGCTGTAGATAATCCTTCTCATCCTATTACTTGTGTACAAGATGAACTGAAATTGTTGTCTTCTTTAAATACTTTGGGTTATATTGAATTTAATATTCTGTGTAATCTAAATTGTCTAAAAGAGAAGGTTCAATTAGATTCTAATTTGCCAAGTTTAAATCATTGTTCGCTTCATGCAATTGAAAAAAATGACATCAAAGGAGAATATTTGGTGCATAAAGTGTATATCTGTTCTAATCTGAAATATCCTTTTGGGCTACAATACCATGAGCAAATAGGGGGCTGCATTAACACTAATAATATCTTGCAAAGTTTTTCTAGTTTTTCTCTTATGCAACAGGATCAGGCTGAAGAACGGGAGCATTGTTTGTTGTGCCCATGCAGCATAGTCGTCGCTCCATGTTCCAACTACAAAGCAAGCACCTTTGAATGCCGTTGGAGCAAGTCGAGGACGACTTGCAGCCAAGAAGGGGAGAATGATGTGGACATCACCAGAATGGATACACCCACATGTAATAAACACACATGGAAGGTATGGAGGACCAAAGAAGTTGATTGGGGACCAAGCCTAAGTCTTCCCAATGTTCTCTATCAGGCCACCACGTCACTTTTGGTGCAAGGAAAGAAAGAGTCCATGTCCAACACGTTTTGGAGGCTGGATTCGGACTGCAGAACAGCACCAACTTGTGACGGACACCACGGTCGCATACGGACTCGGATAGGGACGTTCAAGTACTTCGTGGAAAGCTTATGAAGTCTAGTTTCATATGGATCCGGACTCAAGTCCATATCTCTCCTGATTCGTCCGCAATGACCAAAAGACTACCGACTGGTTTTCTGTCTCAAGGTGCTGCGACATCTTAATTTGGCCCGATGGGCTTTGTATCAAGTCGGGTCCATTAGGGACGCGTCCTAGGGTTGGAGTGCGACTCAAACACCCTCTTGGTCGTCCTCCTAGGTATTAATAAGGGTTAGAGCCGCCATGAACAGATTGGGGGTTTTTGTTTTGTTGAAAGTTTAGCCATTGCTACTTCCTTGTAGACGCGTGTGTCGACTAGACCATCCATTCTACTCGATTCGGAACCCCACCTTGTTGATTCCAGATTGGTTATTATCTCCATATTTGCAATTGAGTTGCTTGTTCTACTTGTTCTTGCTGGTTCTTCGATTGCTTGCAGGACAGGTGCCCTAGTGGCCGGGTGTCGCGCTCCACAAGATCGCGGCAGCCATTGGAGGTGGTGTATCGGTTGCTAAGGCACAGCGTCCTTGGAAGGCTGTAGTTGGGCCGTGAATGTCGCCTCCATCTCAAATCGAGTTATCCCCCGCCTCTCATCGAAAGATCGGGAACAAACCCTAGCGGGTCGCCATCAGTTTTGCACCGACTTTTCTGGAGTAACGATACGTTACGAAACACACCAAAATATGAGTTTGGGGTCCAATGGGGTGGATCAGTTGCGTTCGTTGCAAAAAATTCCGATGCGACTTGTTGCACGAACTTTTGCACTAATTGCACCAGTTCGGCCCCGTTTTGCACCGACTTTCGTGCTGTAACGAAACGGTCTGAAACGCACCAAACCATGAGTTTAGGGTACAATGGGGTGGATTCGGTACGTTCGTTGCGAAAAATTCCGATGCGACTTCGTTGCACGAACTTTTGCACTAATTGTACTGGTTCGGCCCCGTTTTGCACCGATTTGCACCGACTTTTGTGAAGTAACGATACGTTCCGAAACGCACCAAAACATGAGTTAGGATCCAATGGGGTGGATCAGGTGCGTTCGTCGTAAAATATTCCGACACGACTTGTTGCACGAACTTTTGCACTAATTGCACCAGTTCGTCCCCGTTTTGCACCAACTTTCGTGCAGTAACGATACGTTCTTAAACGCACCAAAATATGAGTTTAGGGTCCAATAGGGTGGACCAGGTGCGTTCGTTGCAAACATTCAGACGCGACGTCGTTGCATGAACTTTGGCACTAATTGCACCAGTTCATCCCTATTTTGCACCGACTTTCGTGCAGTAACGAAACAATCCAAAACATGAGTTAGGGTCCAATGGGGTGGATCAGGTGCGTTCGTCGTAAAATATTCCGACACGACTTGTTGCACGAACTTTTGCACTAATTGCACCAGTTCGTCCCCGTTTTGCACCAACTTTCGTGCAGTAACGATACGTTCTTAAACACACCAAAACATGACTTTAGGGTCCAATAGGATGGATCGGGTGCGTTCGTGGCGAAAAATTCCGACGCGATTTCGTTGAACTTTTGCAGTAATTGCACCAGTTCGGCCCCGTTTTGCACCGACTTTCGTGCAGTAACGAAACGGTCCGAAACGCACCAAACCATGAGTTTAGGGTAAAATGGGGTGGATTCGGTACATTTGTTGCGAAAAATTCAGATGCGACTTCGTTACACGAACTTTTGCACTAATTGCACCAGTTCGGCCCCGTTTTGCACCGACTTTTGTGAAGTAACGATACGTTCCAAAACGCACCAAAATATGAGTTTAGGGTCCAATGGGGTGGACCAGGTCCGTTCGTGGCTAATATTCAAATGCGACTTCGTTGCATGAACTTTTGCGCTAATTGCACCGACTTTCGTGAAGTAACGAAACAATCCGAAACGCACCAAAACATGAGTTTAGGGTCCAATGGGGTGCATCAGTTGCGTTCGTTGCAAAAAATTCCGACGCGACTTCTTGCATGAACTTTGGCACTAATTGCTTCAGTTCGGCCCCGTTTTGCACCGACTTTCATGTAGTAACGAAACGGTCCGAAACGCACCAAACCATGAGTTTAGGGTACAATGGGGTGGATTCGGTACGTTCGTTGCGAAAAATTCCGATGCGACTTCGTTGCACAAACTTTTGCACTAATTGCACCAGTTCGGCCCTGTTTTGCACCGACTTTTGTGAAGAAACGATACGTTCCGAAACACACCAAAACATGAGTTTAGGGTCCAATGGGGTGGATCAGGTGCGTTCGTCGTAAAATATTCCGACACGAATTGTTGCACGAACTTTTGCACTAATTGCACCAGTTCGTCCCCGTTTTGCACCAACTTTCGTGCAGTAACGATACGTTCTTAAACGCACCAAAATATGAGTTTAGGGTCCAATAGGGTGGACCAGGTGCGTTAGTTGCAAAAATTCAGACGCGACGTCGTTGCATGAACTTTTGCACTAATTGCACCAGTTCATCCCTATTTTGCACCGACTTTCGTGCAGTAACGAAACAATCCGAAACGCACCAAAACATGACTTTAGGGTCCAATAGGATGGGTCGGGTGCATTCGTGGCAAAAAATTCCGACGCGGCTTCGTTGAACTTTTGCACAAATTGCACCAGTTCGGCCCCGTTTTGCACCGACTTTCGTGCAGTAACGAAACGGTCCGAAACGCACCAAACCATGAGTTTAGGGTACAATGGGGTGGATTCGGTACGTTCGTTGCGAAAA
Organism: Panicum miliaceum; assembly: GCA_032594955.1. NCBI lineage: Eukaryota > Viridiplantae > Streptophyta > Magnoliopsida > Poales > Poaceae > Panicum > Panicum miliaceum. The sequence continues at coordinate 25,548,532 of CM064062.1, forward strand.
ATTCCGATGCGACTTCGTTGCACGAACTTTTGCACTAATTGTACTAGTTCGGCCCCGTTTTGCACCGATTTGCACCGACTTTTGTGAAGTAACGATACGTTCCGAAACGCACCAAAACATGAATTTAGGGTCCAATGGGGTGGATCAGGTGCGTTCGTCGTAAAATATTCCGACGCGACTTGTTGCACGAACTTTTGCACTAATTGCACCAGTTTGTCCCCATTTTGCACCGACTTTCGTGCGGTAACGATACGTTCTGAAACGCACCAAAATATGAGCTTAGGGTCCAATAGGGTGGACCAGGTGCGTTCGTTGCAAAAATTCAGACGCGACGTAGTTGCATGAACTTTTGCACTAATTGCACCAGTTCATCCCTATTTTGCACCGACTTTCGTGCAGTAACGGAACAATCCGAAACGCACCAAAACATGACTTTAGGGTCCAATAGGATGGGTCGGGTGGATTCGGTACATTCGTTGCGAAAAATTCAGATGCGACTTCGTTACACGAACTTTTGCACTAATTGCACCAGTTCGGCCCCGTTTTGCACCGACTTTTGTGAAGTAACGATACGTTCCGAAACGCACCAAAATATGAGTTTAGGGTCCAATGGGGTGGACCAGGTCCGTTCGTTGCAAATATTCAAACGCGACTTCGTTGCATGAACTTTTGCGCTAATTGCACCAGTTCAGCCCTATTATGCACCGACTTTCGTGCAGTAATGAAACAATCCGAAACGCTCCAAAACATGAATTTAGGGTCCAATAGGGTGAATCGGGTGCGTTCGTTGCGAAAAATTCTGACGCGGCTTCGTTGAACATTTGCACTAATTGCACCAATTCGGCCCCGTTTTGCACCGACTTTCGTGCAGTAACGAAACGTTCTGAAATGCACCAAACAATGAGTTTAGGGTCCAATGGGGTGGATCCGGTGCGTTCGTTGCAAAAAATTCCGATGCGACTTCGTTGCACGAACTTTTCCACTAATTGCACCAGTTGGGCCCCGTTTTGCACCGACTTTTCTGGAGTAACGATACGTTACGAAACACACCAAAATATGAGTTTGGGGTCCAATGGGGTGGATCAGTTGCGTTAGTTGCAAAAAATTTCGACGCGATTTGTTGCACGAACTTTTGCACTAATTGCACCAGTTCGGCCCCGTTTTGCACCGACTTTCGTGCTGTAACGAAACGGTCCGAAACGCACCAAGCCATGAGTTTAGGGTACAATGGGGTGGATTCGGTAAATTCGTTGCGAAAAATTCAGATGCGATTTCGTTACACGAACTTTTGCACTAATTGCACCAGTTCGGCCCCGTTTTGCATCGACTTTTGTGAAGTAACGATACGTTCCGAAACGCACCAAAATATGAGTTTAGGGTCCAATGGGGTGGACCAGGTCCGTTCGTTGCAAATATTCAAACGCGACTTCGTTGCATGAACTTTTGCGCTAATTGCACCAGTTCAGCCCTATTATGCACCGACTTTCGTGCAGTAATGAAACAATCCGAAACGCTCCAAAACATGAATTTAGGGTCCAATGGGGTGGATCAGGTGCGTTTGTCGTAAAATATTCCGACACGACTTGTTGCACGAACTTTTGCACTAATTGCACCAGTTCGTCCCCGTTTTGCACCAACTTTCGTGCAGTAACGATACGTTCTTAAACGCACCAAAATATGAGTTTAGGGTCCAATAGGGTGGACCAGGTGCGTTCGTTGCAAACATTCAGACGCAACGTCGTTGCATGAACTTTTGCACTAATTGCACCAGTTCATCCCTATTTTGCACCGACTTTCGTGCAGTAACGAAACAATCCGAAACGCACCAAAACATGACTTTAGGGTCCAATAGGATGGGTCGGGTGGATTCGGTACGTTCGTTGCGAAAAATTCCGATGCGACTTCGTTGCACGAACTTTTGCAGAAATTGCACCAGTTCGGCCCTGTTTTGCACCGACTTTTGTGAAGTAACGATACGTTCCGAAACGCACCAAAACATGAGTTTAGGGTCCAATAGGATGGATCGGGTGCGTTCGTGGCGAAAAATTCCGACGCGATTTCGTTGAACTTTTGCACTAATTGCACCAGTTCGGCCCCATTTTGCACCGACTTTCCTGCAGTAACGAAACGGTCCGAAACGCACCAAACCATGAGTTTAGGGTACAATGGGGTGGATTCGGTAAATTCGTTGCGAAAAATTCAGATGCGACTTCGTTACACGAACTTTTGCACTAATTGCACCAGTTCGGCCTCGTTTTGCACCGACTTTTGTGAAGTAACGATACGTTCTGAAACGCACCAAAATATGAGTTTAGGGTCCAATGGGGTGGACCAGGTCCGTTCGTTGCAAATATTCAAACGCGACTTCGTTGCATGAACTTTTGCGCTAATTGCACCAGTTCAGCCCTATTATGCACCGACTTTCGTGCAGTAATGAAACAATCCGAAACGCTCCAAAACATGAATTTAGGGTCCAATAGGGTGAATCGGGTGCGTTCGTTGCGAAAAATTCCGACGCGGCTTCGTTGAACATTTGCACTAATTGCACCACTTCGGCCCCGTTTTGCACCGACTTTCGTGCAGTAACGAAACGTTCCGAAATGCACCAAACAATGAGTTTAGGGTCCAATGGGGTGGATCCGGTGCGTTCGTTGCAAAAATATCCGATGCGACTTCGTTGCACGAACTTTTACACTAATTGCACCAGTTCGGCCCCGTTTTGCACCGACTTTTCTGGAGTAACGATACGTTACGAAACACACCAAAATATGAGTTTGGGGTCCAATGGGGTGGATCAGTTGCGTTCGTTGCAAAAAATTCCAACGCGACTTGTTGCACGAACTTTTGCACTAATTGCACCAGTTCGGCCCCGTTTTGCACCGACTTTCGTGCTGTAACGAAACGGTCCGAAACGCACCAAACCATGAGTTTAGTGTACAATGGGGTGGACTCGGTACGTTCGTTGCGAAAAATTCCGATGCGACTTCGTTGCACGAACTTTTGCACTAATTGTACTAGTTCGGCCCCGTTTTGCACCGATTTGCACCGACTTTTGTGAAGTAATGATACGTTCCGAAACGCACCAAAATATGAGCTTAGGGTCCAATAGGGTGGACCAGGTGCGTTCGTTGCAAAAATTCAGACGCGACGTAGTTGCATGAACTTTTGCACTAATTGCACCAGTTCATCCCTATTTTGCACCGACTTTCGTGCAGTAACGAAACAATCCGAAACGCACCAAAACATGACTTTAGGGTCCAATAGGATGGGTCGGGTGGATTCGGTAAATTCGTTGCGAAAAATTCAGATGCGACTTCGTTACACGAACTTTTGCACTAATTGCACCAGTTCGGCCCCGTTTTGCACCGACTTTTGTGAAGTAACGATACGTTCCGAAACGCACCAAAATATGAGTTTAGGGTCCAATGGGGTGGACCAGGTCCGTTCGTTGCAAATATTCAAACGCGACTTCGTTGCATGAACTTTTGCGCTAATTGCACCAGTTCAGCCCTATTATGCACCGACTTTCGTGCAGTAATGAAACAATCCGAAACGCTCCAAAACATGAATTTAGGGTCCAATAGGGTGAATCGGGTGCGTTCGTTGCGAAAAATTCGGACGCGGCTTCGTTGAACATTTGCACTAATTGCACCAATTTGGCCCCGTTTTGCACCGACTTTCGTGCAGTAACGATACGTTCTTAAACGCACCAAAATATGAGTTTAGGGTCCAATGGGGTGGATCCGGTGCGTTCGTTGCAAAAAATTCCGATGCGACTTCGTTGCACGAACTTTTACACTAATTGCACCAGTTGGGCCCCGTTTTGCACCGACTTTTCTGGAGTAACGATACGTTACGAAACACACCAAAATATGAGTTTGGGGTCCAATGGGGTGGATCAGTTGCGTTAGTTGCAAAAAATTTCGACGCGATTTGTTGCACGAACTTTTGCACTAATTGCACCAGTTCGGCCCCGTTTTGCACCGACTTTCGTGCTGTAACGAAACGGTCCGAAACGCACCAAGCCATGAGTTTAGGGTACAATGGGGTGGATTCGGTAAATTCGTTGCGAAAAATTCAGATGCGATTTCGTTACACGAACTTTTGCACTAATTGCACCAGTTCGGCCCCGTTTTGCATCGACTTTTGTGAAGTAACGATACGTTCCGAAACGCACCAAAATATGAGTTTAGGGTCCAATGGGGTGGACCAGGTCCGTTCGTTGCAAATATTCAAACGCGACTTCGTTGCATGAACTTTTGCGCTAATTGCACCAGTTCAGCCCTATTATGCACCGACTTTCGTGCAGTAATGAAACAATCCGAAACGCTCCAAAACATGAATTTAGGGTCCAATGGGGTGGATCAGGTGCGTTTGTCGTAAAATATTCCGACACGACTTGTTGCACGAACTTTTGCACTAATTGCACCAGTTCGTCCCCGTTTTGCACCAACTTTCGTGCAGTAACGATACGTTCTTAAACGCACCAAAATATGAGTTTAGGGTCCAATAGGGTGGACCAGGTGCGTTCGTTGCAAACATTCAGACGCAACGTCGTTGCATGAACTTTTGCACTAATTGCACCAGTTCATCCCTATTTTGCACCGACTTTCGTGCAGTAACGAAACAATCCGAAACGCACCAAAACATGACTTTAGGGTCCAATAGGATGGGTCGGGTGGATTCGGTACGTTCGTTGCGAAAAATTCCGATGCGACTTCGTTGCACGAACTTTTGCAGAAATTGCACCAGTTCGGCCCTGTTTTGCACCGACTTTTGTGAAGTAACGATACGTTCCGAAACGCACCAAAACATGAGTTTAGGGTCCAATAGGATGGATCGGGTGCGTTCGTGGCGAAAAATTCCGACGCGATTTCGTTGAACTTTTGCACTAATTGCACCAGTTCGGCCCCATTTTGCACCGACTTTCCTGCAGTAACGAAACGGTCCGAAACGCACCAAACCATGAGTTTAGGGTACAATGGTGTGGATTCGGTAAATTCGTTGCGAAAAATTCAGATGCGACTTCGTTACACGAACTTTTGCACTAATTGCACCAGTTCGGCCTCGTTTTGCACCGACTTTTGTGAAGTAACGATACGTTCTGAAACGCACCAAAATATGAGTTTAGGGTCCAATGGGGTGGACCAGGTCCGTTCGTTGCAAATATTCAAACGCGACTTCGTTGCATGAACTTTTGCGCTAATTGCACCAGTTCAGCCCTATTATGCACCGACTTTCGTGCAGTAATGAAACAATCCGAAACGCTCCAAAACATGAATTTAGGGTCCAATAGGGTGAATCGGGTGCGTTCGTTGCGAAAAATTCCGACGCGGCTTCGTTGAACATTTGCACTAATTGCACCACTTCGGCCCCGTTTTGCACCGACTTTCGTGCAGTAACGAAACGTTCCGAAATGCACCAAACAATGAGTTTAGGGTCCAATGGGGTGGATCCGGTGCGTTCGTTGCAAAAATATCCGATGCGACTTCGTTGCACGAACTTTTACACTAATTGCACCAGTTCGGCCCCGTTTTGCACCGACTTTTCTGGAGTAACGATACGTTACGAAACACACCAAAATATGAGTTTGGGGTCCAATGGGGTGGATCAGTTGCGTTCGTTGCAAAAAATTCCAACGCGACTTGTTGCACGAACTTTTGCACTAATTGCACCAGTTCGGCCCCGTTTTGCACCGACTTTCGTGCTGTAACGAAACGGTCCGAAACGCACCAAACCATGAGTTTAGTGTACAATGGGGTGGACTCGGTACGTTCGTTGCGAAAAATTCCGATGCGACTTCGTTGCACGAACTTTTGCACTAATTGTACTAGTTCGGCCCCGTTTTGCACCGATTTGCACCGACTTTTGTGAAGTAATGATACGTTCCGAAACGCACCAAAATATGAGCTTAGGGTCCAATAGGGTGGACCAGGTGCGTTCGTTGCAAAAATTCAGACGCGACGTAGTTGCATGAACTTTTGCACTAATTGCACCAGTTCATCCCTATTTTGCACCGACTTTCGTGCAGTAACGAAACAATCCGAAACGCACCAAAACATGACTTTAGGGTCCAATAGGATGGGTCGGGTGGATTCGGTAAATTCGTTGCGAAAAATTCAGATGCGACTTCGTTACACGAACTTTTGCACTAATTGCACCAGTTCGGCCCCGTTTTGCACCGACTTTTGTGAAGTAACGATACGTTCCGAAACGCACCAAAATATGAGTTTAGGGTCCAATGGGGTGGACCAGGTCCGTTCGTTGCAAATATTCAAACGCGACTTCGTTGCATGAACTTTTGCGCTAATTGCACCAGTTCAGCCCTATTATGCACCGACTTTCGTGCAGTAATGAAACAATCCGAAACGCTCCAAAACATGAATTTAGGGTCCAATAGGGTGAATCGGGTGCGTTCGTTGCGAAAAATTCGGACGCGGCTTCGTTGAACATTTGCACTAATTGCACCAATTTGGCCCCGTTTTGCACCGACTTTCGTGCAGTAACGATACGTTCTTAAACGCACCAAAATATGAGTTTAGGGTCCAATGGGGTGGATCCGGTGCGTTCGTTGCAAAAAATTCCGATGCGACTTCGTTGCACGAACTTTTACACTAATTGCACCAGTTGGGCCCCGTTTTGCATCGACTTTTCTGGAGTAACGATACGTTACGAAACACACCAAAATATGAGTTTGGGGTCCAATGGGGTGGATCAGTTGCGTTAGTTGCAAAAAATTTCGACGCGATTTGTTGCACGAACTTTTGCACTAATTGCACCAGTTCGGCCCCGTTTTGCACCGACTTTCGTGCTGTAACGAAACGGTCCGAAACGCACCAAGCCATGAGTTTAGGGTACAATGGGGTGGATTCGGTAAATTCGTTGCGAAAAATTCAGATGCGATTTCGTTACACGAACTTTTGCACTAATTGCACCAGTTCGGCCCCGTTTTGCATCGACTTTTGTGAAGTAACGATACGTTCCGAAACGCACCAAAATATGAGTTTAGGGTCCAATGGGGTGGACCAGGTCCGTTCGTTGCAAATATTCAAACGCGACTTCGTTGCATGAACTTTTGCGCTAATTGCACCAGTTCAGCCCTATTATGCACCGACTTTCGTGCAGTAATGAAACAATCCGAAACGCTCCAAAACATGAATTTAGGGTCCAATGGGGTGGATCAGGTGCGTTTGTCGTAAAATATTCCGACACGACTTGTTGCACGAACTTTTGCACTAATTGCACCAGTTCGTCCCCGTTTTGCACCAACTTTCGTGCAGTAACGATACGTTCTTAAATGCACCAAAATATGAGTTTAGGGTCCAATAGGGTGGACCAGGTGCGTTCGTTGCAAACATTCAGACGCAACGTCGTTGCATGAACTTTTGCACTAATTGCACCAGTTCATCCCTATTTTGCACCGACTTTCGTGCAGTAACGAAACAATCCGAAACGCACCAAAACATGACTTTAGGGTCCAATAGGATGGGTCGGGTGGATTCGGTACGTTCGTTGCGAAAAATTCCGATGCGACTTCGTTGCACGAACTTTTGCAGAAATTGCACCAGTTCGGCCCTGTTTTGCACCGACTTTTGTGAAGTAACGATACGTTCCGAAACGCACCAAAACATGAGTTTAGGGTCCAATAGGATGGATCGGGTGCGTTCGTGGCGAAAAATTCCGACGCGATTTCGTTGAACTTTTGCACTAATTGCACCAGTTCGGCCCCATTTTGCACCGACTTTCCTGCAGTAACGAAACGGTCCGAAACGCACCAAACCATGAGTTTAGGGTACAATGGGGTGGATTCGGTAAATTCGTTGCGAAAAATTCAGATGCGACTTCGTTACACGAACTTTTGCACTAATTGCACCAGTTCGGCCTCGTTTTGCACCGACTTTTGTGAAGTAACGATACGTTCTGAAACGCACCAAAATATGAGTTTAGGGTCCAATGGGGTGGACCAGGTCCGTTCGTTGCAAATATTCAAACGCGACTTCGTTGCATGAACTTTTGCGCTAATTGCACCAGTTCAGCCCTATTATGCACCGACTTTCGTGCAGTAATGAAACAATCCGAAACGCTCCAAAACATGAATTTAGGGTCCAATAGGGTGAATCGGGTGCGTTCGTTGCGAAAAATTCCGACGCGGCTTCGTTGAACATTTGCACTAATTGCACCACTTCGGCCCCGTTTTGCACCGACTTTCGTGCAGTAACGAAACGTTCCGAAATGCACCAAACAATGAGTTTAGGGTCCAATGGGGTGGATCCGGTGCGTTCGTTGCAAAAATATCCGATGCGACTTCGTTGCACGAACTTTTACACTAATTGCACCAGTTCGGCCCCGTTTTGCACCGACTTTTCTGGAGTAACGATACGTTACGAAACACACCAAAATATGAGTTTGGGGTCCAATGGGGTGGATCAGTTGCGTTCGTTGCAAAAAATTCCAACGCGACTTGTTGCACGAACTTTTGCACTAATTGCACCAGTTCGGCCCCGTTTTGCACCGACTTTCGTGCTGTAACGAAACGGTCCGAAACGCACCAAACCATGAGTTTAGTGTACAATGGGGTGGACTCGGTACGTTCGTTGCGAAAAATTCCGATGCGACTTCGTTGCACGAACTTTTGCACTAATTGTACTAGTTCGGCCCCGTTTTGCACCGATTTGCACCGACTTTTGTGAAGTAATGATACGTTCCGAAACGCACCAAAATATGAGCTTAGGGTCCAATAGGGTGGACCAGGTGCGTTCGTTGCAAAAATTCAGACGCGACGTAGTTGCATGAACTTTTGCACTAATTGCACCAGTTCATCCCTATTTTGCACCGACTTTCGTGCAGTAACGAAACAATCCGAAACGCACCAAAACATGACTTTAGGGTCCAATAGGATGGGTCGGGTGGATTCGGTAAATTCGTTGCGAAAAATTCAGATGCGACTTCGTTACACGAACTTTTGCACTAATTGCACCAGTTCGGCCCCGTTTTGCACCGACTTTTGTGAAGTAACGATACGTTCCGAAACGCACCAAAATATGAGTTTAGGGTCCAATGGGGTGGACCAGGTCCGTTCGTTGCAAATATTCAAACGCGACTTCGTTGCATGAACTTTTGCGCTAATTGCACCAGTTCAGCCCTATTATGCACCGACTTTCGTGCAGTAATGAAACAATCCGAAACGCTCCAAAACATGAATTTAGGGTCCAATAGGGTGAATCGGGTGCGTTCGTTGCGAAAAATTCGGACGCGGCTTCGTTGAACATTTGCACTAATTGCACCAATTTGGCCCCGTTTTGCACCGACTTTCGTGCAGTAACGATACGTTCTTAAACGCACCAAAATATGAGTTTAGGGTCCAATAGGGTGGACCAGGTGCGTTCGTTGCAAACACTCAGACGCGACGTCGTTGCATGAACTTTTGCACTAATTGCACCAGTTCATCCCTATTTTGCACCGACTTTCGTGCAGTAACGAAACAATCCGAAACGCACCAAAACATGACTTTAGGGTCCAATAGGATGGATTGGGTGCGTTCGTGGCGAAAAATTCCGACGCGATTTCGTTGAACTTTTGCACTAATTGCACCAGTTCGGCCCCGTTTTGCACCGACTTTCGTGCAGTAACGAAACGGTCTGAAATGCACCAAACCATGAGTTTAGGGTACAATGGGGTGGATTCGGTACATTCGTTGCGAAAAATTCAGATGCGACTTCGTTACACGAACTTTTGCACTAATTGCACCAGTTCGGCCCCGTTTTGCACCGACTTTTGTGAAGTAACGATACGTTCCGAAACGCACCAAAATATGAGTTTAGGGTCCAATGGGGTGGACCAGGTCCGTTCGTTGCTAATATTCAAACGCGACTTCGTTGCATAAACTTTTGCGCTAATTGCACCGACTTTCGTGAAGTAACGAAACAATCCGAAACGCACCAAAACATGAGTTTAGGGTCCAATGGGGTGCATCAGTTGCGTTCGTTGCAAAAAATTCCGACGCGACTTCTTGCATGAACTTTTTCACTAATTGCATCAGTTCGGCCCCGTTTTGCACCGACTTTCGTGTAGTAACGAAACGTTCCGAAACGCACCAAAACATGAGTTTAGGGTCCAATGGGGTGGATCAGGTGCGTTCGTCGTAAAATATTCTGACACGACTTGTTGCACGAACTTTTGCACTAATTGCACCAGTTCGTACCCGTTTTGCACCAACTTTCGTGCAGTAACGATACGTTCTTAAACGACCAAAATACGAGTTTAGGGTCCAATAGGGTGGACCATGTGCGTTCGTTGCAAAAATTCAGACGCGACGTCATTGCATGAACTTTTGCACTAATTGCACCAGTACATCCCTATTTTGCACCGACTTTCGTGCAGTAACGAAACAATCCGAACGCACCAAAACATGACTTTAGGGTCCAATAGGATGGGTCGGGTGCATTCGTGGCGAAAAATTCCGACGCGGCTTCGTTGAACTTTTGCACAAATTGCACCAGTTCGGCCCCGTTTTGCACCGACTTTCGTGCAGTAACGAAACGGTCCGAAACGCACCAAACCATGAGTTTAGGGTACAATGGGGTGGATTCGGTACGTTCGTTGCGAAAAATTCCGATGCGACTTCGTTGCACGAACTTTTGCACTAATTGTACTAGTTCGGCCCCCGTTTTGCACCGATTTGCACCGACTTTTGTGAAGTAATGATACGTTCCGAAACGCACCAAAACATGAATTTAGGGTCCAATGGGGTGGATCGGGTGCGTTCGTCGTAAAATATTCCGACGCGACTTGTTGCACGAACTTTTGCACTAATTGCACCAGTTTGTCCCCATTTTGCACCGACTTTCGTGCGGTGACGATACGTTCTGAAACGCACCAAAATATGAGCTTAGGGTCCAATAGGGTGGACCAGGTGCGTTCGTTGCAAAAATTCAGACGCGACGTAGTTGCATGAACTTTTGCACTAATTGCACCAGTTCATCCCTATTTTGCACCGACTTTCGTGCAGTAACGAAACAATCCGAAACGCACCAAAACATGACTTTAGGGTCCAATAGGATGGGTCGGGTGGATTCGGTACGTTCGTTGCGAAAAATTCCGATGCGACTTCGTTGCACGAACTTTTGCAGAAATTGCACCAGTTCGGCCCTGTTTTGCACCGACTTTTGTGAAGTTACGATACGTTCCGAAACGCACCAAAACATGAGTTTAGGGTCCAATGGGGTGGATCAGGTGCGTTTGTCGTAAAATATTCCGACACGACTTGTTGCACGAACTTTTGCACTAATTGCACCAGTTCGTCCCCGTTTTGCACCAACTTTCGTGCAGTAACGATACGTTCTTAAACGCACCAAAATATGAGTTTAGGGTCCAATAGGGTGGACCAGGTGCGTTCGTTGCAAACATTCAGACGCGACGTCGTTGCATGAACTTTTGCACTAATTGCACCAGTTCATCCCTATTTTGCGCCGACTTTCGTGCAGTAACGAAACAATCCGAAACGCACCAAAACATGACTTTAGGGTCCAATAGGATGGATCGGGTGCGTTCGTGGCGAAAAATTCCGACGCGATTTCGTTGAACTTTTGCACTAATTGCACCAGTTCGGCCCCATTTTGCACCGACTTTCCTGCAGTAACGAAACGGTCCGAAACGCACCAAACCATGAGTTTACTGTACAATGGGGTGGATTCGGTAAATTCGTTGCGAAAAATTCAGATGCGACTTCGTTACACGAACTTTTGCACTAATTGCACCAGTTCGGCCCCATTTTGCACCGACTTTGGTGAAGTAACGATACGTTCCGAAACGCACCAAAATATGAGTTTAGGGTCCAATAGGGTGGACCAGGTGCGTTCGTTGCAAAAATTCAGACGCGACGTCGTTGCATGAACTTTTGCACTAATTGCACCTGTTCATCCCTATTTTGCACCGACTTTCGTGCAGTAACGAAACAATCCAAAACGCACCAAAACATGACTTTAGGGTCCAGTAGGATGGGTCGGGTGCATTCGTGGCGAAAAATTCCGACGCGGCTTCGTTGAACTTTTGCACAAATTGCACCAGTTCAGCCCCGTTTTGCACCGACTTTCGTGCAGTAACGAAACGGTCCGAAACGCACCAAACCATGAGTTTAGGGTACAATGGGGTGGATTCGGTACGTTCGTTGCGAAAAATTCCGATGCGACTTCGTTGCACAAACTTTTGCACTAATTGCACCAGTTCGGCTCTGTTTGCACCGACTTTTGTGAAGAAACGATACGTTCCGAAACGCACCAAAACATGAATTTAGGGTCCAATGGGGTGGATCAGGTGCGTTCGTCGTAAAATATTCCGACGCGACTTGTTGCACGAACTTTTGCACTAATTGCACCAGTTTGTCCCCGTTTTGCACCGACTTTCGTGCGGTAACGATACGTTCTGAAACGCACCAAAATATGAGCTTAGGGTCCAATAGGGTGGACCAGGTGCGTTCGTTGCAAAAATTCAGACGCGACGTAGTTGCATGAACTTTTGCACTAATTGCACCAGTTCATCCCTATTTTGCACCGACTTTCGTGCAGTAACGAAACAATCCGAAACGCACCAAAACATGACTTTAGGGTCCAATAGGATGGGTCGGGTGGATTCGGTACGTTCGTTGCGAAAAATTCCGATGCGACTTCGTTGCACGAACTTTTGCAGAAATTGCACCAGTTCGGTCTTGTTTTGCACCGACTTTTGTGAAGTAACGATACGTTCCGAAACGCACCAAAACATGAGTTCAGGATCCAATGGGGTGGATCAGGTGCGTTCGTCGTAAAATATTCCGACACGACTTGTTGCACGAACTTTTGCACTAATTGCACCAGTTCGTCCCTGTTTTGCACCAACTTTCGTGCAGTAACGATACGTTCTTAAACGCACCAAAATATGAGTTTAGGGTCCAATAGGGTGGACCAGGTGCGTTCGTTGCAAAATCAGACGCGACGTCGTTGCATTAACTTTTGCACTAATATCACCAGTTCATCCCTATTTTGCACCGACTTTCGTGCAGTAACGAAACAATCCGAAACGCACCAAAACATGACTTTAGGGTCCAATAGGATGGGTCGGGTGCATTCGTGGCGAAAAATTCCGACGCGGCTTCGTTGAACTTTTGCACTAATTGCACCAGTTTGGCCCCGTTTTGCACCGACTTTCGTGCAGTAACGAAACGGTCCGAAACGCACCAAACCATGAGTTTAGGGTACAATGGGGTGGTTTCGGTACGTTCGTTGCGAAAAATTCCGATGCGACTTCGTTGCATGAACTTTTGCACTAATTGTACTAGTTTGACCCCGTTTTGCACCTACTTTTGTGAAGTAACGATACGTTCCGAAATGCACCAAAACATGAATTTAGGGTCCAATGGGGTGGATCAGGTGCGTTCGTCGTAAAATATTCCGACGCGACTTGTTGCACGAACTTTTGCACTAATTGCACCAGTTTGTCCCCGTTTTGCACCGACTTTCGTGCGGTAACGATACGTTCTGAAACGCACGAAAATATGAGCTTAGGGTCCAATAGGGTGGACCAGGTGCGTTCGTTGCAAAAATTCAGACGCGACGTCGTTGCATGAACTTTTCCACTAATTGCACCAGTTCATCCCTATTTTGCACCGACTTTCGTGCAGTAACAAAACAATCCGAAACGCACCAAAACATGACTTTAGGGTCCATTAGGATGGGTCGGGTGGATTCGGTACGTTCGTTGCGAAAAATTCCGATGCGACTTCGTTGCACGAACTTTTGCAGAAATTGCACCAGTTCGGCCCTGTTTTGCACCGACTTTTGTGAAGTAACGATACGTTCCGAAACGCACCAAAACATGAGTTTAGGGTCCAATGGGGTGGATCGGGTGCGTTCGTCGTAAAATATTCCGACACGACTTGTTGCACGAACTTTTGCACTAATTGCACCAGTTCGTCCCCGTTTTGCACCAACTTTCGTGCAGTAACGATACGTTCTTAAACGCACCAAAATATGAGTTTAGGGTCCAATAGGGTGGACCAGGTGCGTTCGTTGCAAAAATTCAGACGCGACGTCGTTGCATGAACTTTTGCACTAATTGCACCAGTTCATCCCTATTTTGCACCGACTTTCGTGCAGTAACGAAACAATCCGAAACGCACCAAAACATGACTTTAGGGTCCAATAGGATGGGTCGGGTGCGTTCGTGGCGAAAAATTCCGACGCGGCTTCGTTGAACTTTTGCACAAATTGCACCAGTTCGGCCCCGTTTTGCACCGACTTTCGTGCAGTAACGAAACGGTCCGAAACGCACCAAACCATGAGTTTAGGGTACAATGGGGTGGATTCGGTACGTTCGTTGCGAAAAATTCCGATGCGACTTCGTTGCAAGAACTTTTGCACTAATTGTACTAGTTCGGCCCTGTTTTGCACCGATTTGCACCGACTTTTGTCAAGTAACGATACGTTCCGAAACGCACCAAAACATGAATTTAGGGTCCAATGGGGTGGATCTGGTGCGTTCGTCATAAAATATTCCGACGCGACTTGTTGCACGAACTTTTGCACTAATTGCACCAGTTTGTCCCCGTTTTGCACCGACTTTCGTGCGGTAACGATACGTTCTGAAACGCACCAAAATATGAGCTTAGGGTCCAATAGGGTGGACCAGGTGCGTTCGTTGCAAAAATTCAGACGCGACGTCGTTGCATGAACTTTTGCACTAATTGCACCTGTTCATCCCTATTTTGCACCGACTTTCATGCAGTAACGAAACAATCCAAAACGCACCAAAACATGACTTTAGGGTCCAGTAGGATGGGTCGGGTGCATTCGTGGCGAAAAATTCCGACGCGGCTTCGTTGAACTTTTGCACAAATTGCACCAGTTCAGCCCCGTTTTGCACCGACTTTCGTGCAGTAACGAAACGGTCCGAAACGCACCAAACCATGAGTTTAGGGTACAATGGGGTGGATTCGGTACGTTCGTTGCGAAAAATTCCGATGCGACTTCGTTGCACAAACTTTTGCACTAATTGCACCAGTTCGGCTCTGTTTGCACCGACTTTTGTGAAGAAACGATACGTTCCGAAACGCACCAAAACATGAATTTAGGGTCCAATGGGGTGGATCAGGTGCGTTCGTCGTAAAATATTCCGACGCGACTTGTTGCACGAACTTTTGCACTAATTGCACCAGTTTGTCCCCGTTTTGCACCGACTTTCGTGCGGTAACGATACGTTCTGAAACGCACCAAAATATGAGCTTAGGGTCCAATAGGGTGGACCAGGTGCGTTCGTTGCAAAAATTCAGACGCGACGTAGTTGCATGAACTTTTGCACTAATTGCACCAGTTCATCCCTATTTTGCACCGACTTTCGTGCAGTAACGAAACAATCCGAAACGCACCAAAACATGACTTTAGGGTCCAATAGGATGGGTCGGGTGGATTCGGTACGTTCGTTGCGAAAAATTCCGATGCGACTTCGTTGCACGAACTTTTGCAGAAATTGCACCAGTTCGGTCTTGTTTTGCACCGACTTTTGTGAAGTAACGATACGTTCCGAAACGCACCAAAACATGAGTTCAGGATCCAATGGGGTGGATCAGGTGCGTTCGTCGTAAAATATTCCGACACGACTTGTTGCACGAACTTTTGCACTAATTGCACCAGTTCGTCCCTGTTTTGCACCAACTTTCGTGCAGTAACGATACGTTCTTAAACGCACCAAAATATGAGTTTAGGGTCCAATAGGGTGGACCAGGTGCGTTCGTTGCAAAATCAGACGCGACGTCGTTGCATTAACTTTTGCACTAATATCACCAGTTCATCCCTATTTTGCACCGACTTTCGTGCAGTAACGAAACAATCCGAAACGCACCAAAACATGACTTTAGGGTCCAATAGGATGGGTCGGGTGCATTCGTGGCGAAAAATTCCGACGCGGCTTCGTTGAACTTTTGCACTAATTGCACCAGTTTGGCCCCGTTTTGCACCGACTTTCGTGCAGTAACGAAACGGTCCGAAACGCACCAAACCATGAGTTTAGGGTACAATGGGGTGGTTTCGGTACGTTCGTTGCGAAAAATTCCGATGCGACTTCGTTGCATGAACTTTTGCACTAATTGTACTAGTTTGACCCCGTTTTGCACCTACTTTTGTGAAGTAACGATACGTTCCGAAATGCACCAAAACATGAATTTAGGGTCCAATGGGGTGGATCAGGTGCGTTCGTCGTAAAATATTCCGACGCGACTTGTTGCACGAACTTTTGCACTAATTGCACCAGTTTGTCCCCGTTTTGCACCGACTTTCGTGCGGTAACGATACGTTCTGAAACGCACGAAAATATGAGCTTAGGGTCCAATAGGGTGGACCAGGTGCGTTCGTTGCAAAAATTCAGACGCGACGTCGTTGCATGAACTTTTCCACTAATTGCACCAGTTCATCCCTATTTTGCACCGACTTTCGTGCAGTAACAAAACAATCCGAAACGCACCAAAACATGACTTGAGGGTCCATTAGGATGGGTCGGGTGGATTCGGTACGTTCGTTGCGAAAAATTCCGATGCGACTTCGTTGCACGAACTTTTGCAGAAATTGCACCAGTTCGGCCCTGTTTTGCACCGACTTTTGTGAAGTAACGATACGTTCCGAAACGCACCAAAACATGAGTTTAGGGTCCAATGGGGTGGATCGGGTGCGTTCGTCGTAAAATATTCCGACACGACTTGTTGCACGAACTTTTGCACTAATTGCACCAGTTCGTCCCCGTTTTGCACCAACTTTCGTGCAGTAACGATACGTTCTTAAACGCACCAAAATATGAGTTTAGGGTCCAATAGGGTGGACCAGGTGCGTTCGTTGCAAAAATTCAGACGCGACGTCGTTGCATGAACTTTTGCACTAATTGCACCAGTTCATCCCTATTTTGCACCGACTTTCGTGCAGTAACGAAACAATCCGAAACGCACCAAAACATGACTTTAGGGTCCAATAGGATGGGTCGGGTGCGTTCGTGGCGAAAAATTCCGACGCGGCTTCGTTGAACTTTTGCACAAATTGCACCAGTTCGGCCCCGTTTTGCACCGACTTTCGTGCAGTAACGAAACGGTCCGAAACGCACCAAACCATGAGTTTAGGGTACAATGGGGTGGATTCGGTACGTTCGTTGCGAAAAATTCCGATGCGACTTCGTTGCAAGAACTTTTGCACTAATTGTACTAGTTCGGCCCTGTTTTGCACCGATTTGCACCGACTTTTGTCAAGTAACGATACGTTCCGAAACGCACCAAAACATGAATTTAGGGTCCAATGGGGTGGATCTGGTGCGTTCGTCATAAAATATTCCGACGCGACTTGTTGCACGAACTTTTGCACTAATTGCACCAGTTTGTCCCCGTTTTGCACCGACTTTCGTGCGGTAACGATACGTTCTGAAACGCACCAAAATATGAGCTTAGGGTCCAATAGGGTGGACCAGGTGCGTTCGTTGCAAAAAATCAGACGCGATGTAGTTGCATGAACTTTTGCACTAATTGCACCAGTTCATCCCTATTTTGCACCGACTTTTGTGCAGTAACGAAACAATCCGAAACGCACCAAAACATGACTTTAGGGTCCAATAGGATGGGTCGGGTGGATTCGGTACGTTCGTTGCGAAAAATTCCGATGCGACTTCGTTGCACGAACTTTTGCAGAAATTGCACCAGTTCGGCCCTGTTTTGCACCGACTTTTGTGAAGTAACGATACGTTCCGAAACGCACCAAAACATGAGTTTAGGGTCCAATGGGGTGGATCAGGTGCGTTCGTCGTAAAATATTCCAACACGACTTGTTGCACGAACTTTTGCACTAGTTGCACCAGTTCGTCCCCGTTTTGCACCAACTTTCGTGCAGTAACGATACGTTCTTAAACGCACCAAAATATGAGTTTAGGGTCCAATAGGGTGGACCACGTGCGTTCGTTGCAAAAATTCAGACGTGACGTCGTTGCATGAACTTTTGCACTAATTGCACCAGTTCATCCCTATTTTGCACCGACTTTCGTGCAGTAACAAAACAATCCGAAACGCACCAAAACATGACTTTAGGGTCCAATAGGATGGGTCGGGTGCGTTCGTGGCGAAAAATTCCGACGCGGCTTCGTTGAACTTTTGCACAAATTGCACCAGTTCGGCCCCGTTTTGCACCGACTTTCGTGCAGTAACGAAACGGTCCGAAACGCACCAAACCATGTGTTTAGGGTACAATGGGGTGGATTCGGTACGTTCGTTGCGAAAAATTCCGATGCGACTTCGTTGCACGAACTTTTGCACTAATTGTACTACTTTGGCCCCGTTTTGCACCGATTTGCACCGACTTTCGTGCAGTAACGAAACGGTCCAAAACGCACCAAACCATGAGTTTAGGGTACAATGGGGTGGATTCGGTACGTTCGTTGCGAAAAATTCCGATGCGACTTCGTTGCACGAACTTTTGCACTAATTGCACCAGTTTGTCCCCGTTTTGCACCGACTTTCGTGCGGTAACGATACGTTCTGAAACGCACCAAAATATGAGCTTAGGGTCCAATAGGGTGGACCAGGTGCGTTCGTTGCAAAAATTCAGACGCGACGTAGTTGCATGAACTTTTGCACTAATTGCACCAGTTCATCCCTATTTTGCACCGACTTTCGTGCAGTAACGAAACAATCCGAAACGCACCAAAACATGACTTTAGGGTCCAATAGGATGGGTCGGGTGGATTCGGTACGTTCGTTGCGAAAAATTCCGATGCGACTTCGTTGCACGAACTTTTGCAGAAATTGCACCAGTTCGGCCCTGTTTTGCACCGACTTTTGTGAAGTAACAATACGTTCCGAAACGCACCCAAACATGAGTTTAGGGTCCAATGGGGTGGATCAGGTGCGTTCGTCGTAAAATATTCCGACACGACTTGTTGCACGAACTTTTGCACTAATTGCACCAGTTCGTCCCCGTTTTGCACCAACTTTCCTGCAGTAACCATGCGTTCTTAAACGCACCAAAATATGAGTTTAGGGTCCAATAGGGTGGACCAAGTGCGTTCGTTGCAAAAATTCAGACGCGACGTCGTTGCATGAACTTTTGCACTAATTGCACCAGTTCATCCCTATTTTGCACCGACTTTCGTGCAGTAACGAAACAATCCGAAACGCACCAAAACATGACTTTAGGGTCCAATAGGATGGGTCGGGTGCATTCGTGGTGAAAAATTCCGACGCGGCTTCGTTGAACTTTTGCACAAATTGCACTAGTTCGGCCCCGTTTTGCAGACTTTCGTGCAGTAACGAAACGGTCCGAAACGCACCAAACCATGAGTTTAGGGTACAATGGGGTGGATTTGGTACGTTCGTTGCGAAAAATTCCGATGCGACTTCGTTGCACGAACTTTTGCACTAATTGTACTAGTTTGTCTCCGTTTTGCAACGACTTTCGTGCGGTAACGATACGTTCTGAAACGCACCAAAATATGAGCTTAGGGTCCAATAGGGTGGACCAGGTGCGTTCGTTGCAAAAATTCAGACGCGACGTAGTTGCATGAACTTTTGCACTAATTGCACCAGTTCATCCCTATTTTGCACCGACTTTCGTGCAGTAACGAAACAATCCAAAACGCACCAAAACATGACTTTAGGGTCCAATAGGATGGGTCGGGTGCATTCGTGGCGAAAAATTCCGACGCGGCTTCGTGGAACTTTTGCACAAATTGCACCAGTTCGGCCCCGTTTTGCACCGAGTTTCGTGCAGTAACGAAACGGTCCGAAACGCACCAAACCATGAGTTTAGGGTACAATGGGGTGGATTCGGTACGTTCGTTGCGAAAAATTCCGATGCTTCGTTGCATGAACTTTTGCACTAATTGTACTAGTTTGGCCCCGTTTTGCACCGATTTGCACCGACTTTTGTGAAGTAACGATACGTTCCGAAACGCACCAAAACATGAATTTAGGGTCCAATGGGGTGGATGAGGTGCGTTCGTCGTAAAATATTCCGACGCGACTTGTTGCACGAACTTTTGCACTAATTGCACCAGTTTGTCCCCGTTTTGCACCGACTTTCGTGCGGTAACGATACGTTCTGAAACGCACCAAAATATGAGCTTAGGGTCCAATAGGGTGGACCAGGTGCGTTCGTTGCAAAAAATCAGACGCGATGTAGTTGCATGAACTTTTGCACTAATTGCACCAGTTCATCCCTATTTTGCACCGACTTTTGTGCAGTAACGAAACAATCCGAAACGCACCAAAACATGACTTTAGGGTCCAATAGGATGGGTCGGGTGGATTCGGTACGTTCGTTGCGAAAAATTCCGATGCGACTTCGTTGCACGAACTTTTGCAGAAATTGCACCAGTTCGGCCCTGTTTTGCACCGACTTTTGTGAAGTAACGATACGTTCCGAAACGCACCAAAACATGAGTTTAGGGTCCAATGGGGTGGATCAGGTGCGTTCGTCGTAAAATATTCCAACACGACTTGTTGCACGAACTTTTGCACTAGTTGCACCAGTTCGTCCCCGTTTTGCACCAACTTTCGTGCAGTAACGATACGTTCTTAAACGCACCAAAATATGAGTTTAGGGTCCAATAGGGTGGACCACGTGCGTTCGTTGCAAAAATTCAGACGTGACGTCGTTGCATGAACTTTTGCACTAATTGCACCAGTTCATCCCTATTTTGCACCGACTTTCGTGCAGTAACAAAACAATCCGAAACGCACCAAAACATGACTTTAGGGTCCAATAGGATGGGTCGGGTGCGTTCGTGGCGAAAAATTCCGACGCGGCTTCGTTGAACTTTTGCACAAATTGCACCAGTTCGGCCCCGTTTTGCACCGACTTTCGTGCAGTAACGAAACGGTCCGAAACGCACCAAACCATGTGTTTAGGGTACAATGGGGTGGATTCGGTACGTTCGTTGCGAAAAATTCCGATGCGACTTCGTTGCACGAACTTTTGCACTAATTGTACTACTTTGGCCCCGTTTTGCACCGATTTGCACCGACTTTCGTGCAGTAACGAAACGGTCCAAAACGCACCAAACCATGAGTTTAGGGTACAATGGGGTGGATTCGGTACGTTCGTTGCGAAAAATTCCGATGCGACTTCGTTGCACGAACTTTTGCACTAATTGCACCAGTTTGTCCCCGTTTTGCACCGACTTTCGTGCGGTAACGATACGTTCTGAAACGCACCAAAATATGAGCTTAGGGTCCAATAGGGTGGACCAGGTGCGTTCGTTGCAAAAAATCAGACGCGATGTAGTTGCATGAACTTTTGCACTAATTGCACCAGTTCATCCCTATTTTGCACCGACTTTTGTGCAGTAACGAAACAATCCGAAACGCACCAAAACATGACTTTAGGGTCCAATAGGATGGGTCGGGTGGATTCGGTACGTTCGTTGCGAAAAATTCCGATGCGACTTCGTTGCACGAACTTTTGCAGAAATTGCACCAGTTCGGCCCTGTTTTGCACCGACTTTTGTGAAGTAACGATACGTTCCGAAACGCACCAAAACATGAGTTTAGGGTCCAATGGGGTGGATCAGGTGCGTTCGTCGTAAAATATTCCAACACGACTTGTTGCACGAACTTTTGCACTAGTTGCACCAGTTCGTCCCCGTTTTGCACCAACTTTCGTGCAGTAACGATACGTTCTTAAACGCACCAAAATATGAGTTTAGGGTCCAATAGGGTGGACCACGTGCGTTCGTTGCAAAAATTCAGACGTGACGTCGTTGCATGAACTTTTGCACTAATTGCACCAGTTCATCCCTATTTTGCACCGACTTTCGTGCAGTAACAAAACAATCCGAAACGCACCAAAACATGACTTTAGGGTCCAATAGGATGGGTCGGGTGCGTTCGTGGCGAAAAATTCCGACGCGGCTTCGTTGAACTTTTGCACAAATTGCACCAGTTCGGCCCCGTTTTGCACCGACTTTCGTGCAGTAACGAAACGGTCCGAAACGCACCAAACCATGTGTTTAGGGTACAATGGGGTGGATTCGGTACGTTCGTTGCGAAAAATTCCGATGCGACTTCGTTGCACGAACTTTTGCACTAATTGTACTACTTTGGCCCCGTTTTGCACCGATTTGCACCGACTTTCGTGCAGTAACGAAACGGTCCAAAACGCACCAAACCATGAGTTTAGGGTACAATGGGGTGGATTCGGTACGTTCGTTGCGAAAAATTCCGATGCGACTTCGTTGCACGAACTTTTGCACTAATTGCACCAGTTTGTCCCCGTTTTGCACCGACTTTCGTGCGGTAACGATACGTTCTGAAACGCACCAAAATATGAGCTTAGGGTCCAATAGGGTGGACCAGGTGCGTTCGTTGCAAAAATTCAGACGCGACGTAGTTGCATGAACTTTTGCACTAATTGCACCAGTTCATCCCTATTTTGCACCGACTTTCGTGCAGTAACGAAACAATCCGAAACGCACCAAAACATGACTTTAGGGTCCAATAGGATGGGTCGGGTGGATTCGGTACGTTCGTTGCGAAAAATTCCGATGCGACTTCGTTGCACGAACTTTTGCAGAAATTGCACCAGTTCGGCCCTGTTTTGCACCGACTTTTGTGAAGTAACAATACGTTCCGAAACGCACCCAAACATGAGTTTAGGGTCCAATGGGGTGGATCAGGTGCGTTCGTCGTAAAATATTCCGACACGACTTGTTGCACGAACTTTTGCACTAATTGCACCAGTTCGTCCCCGTTTTGCACCAACTTTCCTGCAGTAACCATACGTTCTTAAACGCACCAAAATATGAGTTTAGGGTCCAATAGGGTGGACCAAGTGCGTTCGTTGCAAAAATTCAGACGCGACGTCGTTGCATGAACTTTTGCACTAATTGCACCAGTTCATCCCTATTTTGCACCGACTTTCGTGCAGTAACGAAACAATCCGAAACGCACCAAAACATGACTTTAGGGTCCAATAGGATGGGTCGGGTGCATTCGTGGTGAAAAATTCCGACGCGGCTTCGTTGAACTTTTGCACAAATTGCACTAGTTCGGCCCCGTTTTGCAGACTTTCGTGCAGTAACGAAACGGTCCGAAACGCACCAAACCATGAGTTTAGGGTACAATGGGGTGGATTCGGTACGTTCGTTGCGAAAAATTCCGATGCGACTTCGTTGCACGAACTTTTGCTCTAATTGTACTAGTTTGTCGCCGTTTTGCAACGACTTTCGTGCGGTAACGATACGTTCTGAAACGCACCAAAATATGAGCTTAGGGTCCAATAGGGTGGACCAGGTGCGTTCGTTGCAAAAATTCAGACGCGACGTAGTTGCATGAACTTTTGCACTAATTGCACCAGTTCATCCCTATTTTGCACCGACTTTCGTGCAGTAACGAAACAATCCGAAACGCACCAAAACATGACTTTAGGGTCCAATAGGATGGGTCGGGTGGATTCGGTACGTTCGTTGCGAAAAATTCCGATGCGACATCGTTGCACGAACTTTTGCAGAAATTGCACCAGTTCGGCCCTGTTTTGCACCGACTTTTGTGAAGTAACGATACGTTCCGAAACGCACAAAAACATGAGTTTAGGGTCCAATGGGGTGGATCAGGTGCGTTCGTCGTAAAATATTCCGACACGACATGTTGCACGAACTTTTGCACTAATTGCACCAGTTCGTCCCCATTTTGCACCAACTTTTGTGCAGTAACGATACGTTCTTAAACGCACCAAAATATGAGTTTAGGGTCCAATAGGGTGGACCACGTGCGTTCGTTGCAAAAATTGAGACGCGACGTCGTTGCATGAACTTTTGCACTAATTGCAACAGTTCATCCCTATTTTGCACCGACTTTCGTGCAGTAACGAAACAATCCGAAACACACCAAAACATGACTTTAGGGTCCAATAGGATGGGTCAGGTGTATTCGTGGCGAAAAATTCCGACGCGGCTTCGTTGAACATTTGCACAAATTGCACCAGTTCGGTCCCGTTTTGCACCGACTTTCGTGCAGTAACGAAACGGTCCGAAACGCACCAAACCATGAGTTTAGGGTACAATGGGGTGGATTCGGTACGTTCGTTGCGAAAAATTCCGATGCGACTTCGTTGCACGAACTTTTGCACTAATTGTACTAGTTTGGCCCCGTTTTGCACCGATTTGCACCGACTTTCGTGCAGTAATGAAACGGTCCAAAACGCACCAAACCATGAGTTTAGGGTACAATGGGGTGGATTCGGTACGTTCGTTGCGAAAAATTCCGATGCGACTTCGTTGCATGAACTTTTGCACTAATTGTACTAGTTTGACCCCGTTTTGCACCGATTTGCACCTACTTTTGTGAAGTAACGATACGTTCCGAAAAGCACCAAAACATGAATTTAGGGTCCAATGGGGTGGATCAGGTGCGTTCGTCGTAAAATATTCCGACGCGATTTGTTGCACGAACTTTTGCACTAATTGCACCAGTTTGTCCCCGTTTTGCACCGACTTTCGTGCGGTAACGATACGTTCTGAAACGCACCAAAATATGAGCTTAGGGTCCAATAGGGTGGACCAGGTGCGTTCGTTGCAAAAATTCAGACGCGACGTAGTTGCATGAACTTTTGCACTAATTGCACCAGTTCATCCCTATTTTGCACCGACTTTCGTGCAGTAACGAAACAATCCGAAACGCACCAAAACATGACTTTAGGGTCCAATAGGATGGGTCGGGTGGATTCGGTACGTTCGTTGCGAAAAATTCCGATGCGACTTCGTTGCACGAACTTTTGCAGAAATTGCACCAGTTCGGCCCTGTTTTGCACCGACTTTTGTGAAGTAACAATACGTTCCGAAACGCACCCAAACATGAGTTTAGGGTCCAATGGGGTGGATCAGGTGCGTTCGTCGTAAAATATTCCGACACGACTTGTTGCACGAACTTTTGCACTAATTGCACCAGTTCGTCCCCGTTTTGCACCAACTTTCCTGCAGTAACCATACGTTCTTAAACGCACCAAAATATGAGTTTAGGGTCCAATAGGGTGGACCAAGTGCGTTCGTTGCAAAAATTCAGACGCGACGTCGTTGCATGAACTTTTGCACTAATTGCACCAGTTCATCCCTATTTTGCACCGACTTTCGTGCAGTAACGAAACAATCCGAAACGCACCAAAACATGACTTTAGGGTCCAATAGGATGGGTCGGGTGCATTCGTGGTGAAAAATTCCGACGCGGCTTCGTTGAACTTTTGCACAAATTGCACTAGTTCGGCCCCGTTTTGCAGACTTTCGTGCAGTAACGAAACGGTCCGAAACGCACCAAACCATGAGTTTAGGGTACAATGGGGTGGATTCGGTACGTTCGTTGCGAAAAATTCCGATGCGACTTCGTTGCACGAACTTTTGCACTAATTGTACTAGTTTGTCTCCGTTTTGCAACGACTTTCGTGCGGTAACGATACGTTCTGAAACGCACCAAAATATGAGCTTAGGGTCCAATAGGGTGGACCAGGTGCGTTCGTTGCAAAAATTCAGACGCGACGTAGTTGCATGAACTTTTGCACTAATTGCACCAGTTCATCCCTATTTTGCACCGACTTTCGTGCAGTAACGAAACAATCCGAAACGCACCAAAACATGACTTTAGGGTCCAATAGGATGGGTCGGGTGGATTCGGTACGTTCGTTGCGAAAAATTCCGATGCGACATCGTTGCACGAACTTTTGCAGAAATTGCACCAGTTCGGCCCTGTTTTGCACCGACTTTTGTGAAGTAACGATACGTTCTGAAACGCACAAAAACATGAGTTTAGGGTCCAATGGGGTGGATCAGGTGCGTTCGTCGTAAAATATTCCAACACGACATGTTGCACGAACTTTTGCACTAATTGCACCAGTTCGTCCCCATTTTGCACCGACTTTCGTGCGGTAACGATACGTTCTGAAACGCACCAAAATATGAGCTTAGGGTCCAATAGGGTGGACCAGGTGCGTTCGTTGCAAAAATTCAGACGCGACGTAGTTGCATGAACTTTTGCACTAATTGCACCAGTTCATCCCTATTTTGCACCGACTTTCGTGCAGTAACGAAACAATCCGAAACGCACCAAAACATGACTTTAGGGTCCAATAGGATGGGTCGGGTGGATTCGGTACGTTCGTTGCGAAAAATTCCGATGCGACTTCGTTGCACGAACTTTTGCAGAAATTGCACCAGTTCGGCCCTGTTTTGCACCGACTTTTGTGAAGTAACAATACGTTCCGAAACGCACCCAAACATGAGTTTAGGGTCCAATGGGGTGGATCAGGTGCGTTCGTCGTAAAATATTCCGACATGACTTGTTGCACGAACTTTTGCACTAATTGCACCAGTTCGTCCCCGTTTTGCACCAACTTTCCTGCAGTAACCATACGTTCTTAAACGCACCAAAATATGAGTTTAGGGTCCAATAGGGTGGACCAAGTGCGTTCGTTGCAAAAATTCAGACGCGACGTCGTTGCATGAACTTTTGCACTAATTGCACCAGTTCATCCCTATTTTGCACCGACTTTCGTGCAGTAACGAAACAATCCGAAACGCACCAAAACATGACTTTAGGGTCCAATAGGATGGGTCGGGTGCATTCGTGGTGAAAAATTCCGACGCGGCTTCGTTGAACTTTTGCACAAATTGCACTAGTTCGGCCCCGTTTTGCAGACTTTCGTGCAGTAACGAAACGGTCCGAAACGCACCAAACCATGAGTTTAGGGTACAATGGGGTGGATATGGTACGTTCGTTGCGAAAAATTCCGATGCGACTTCGTTGCACGAACTTTTGCACTAATTGTACTAGTTTGTCTCCGTTTTGCAACGACTTTCGTGCGGTAACGATACGTTCTGAAACGCACCAAAATATGAGCTTAGGGTCCAATAGGGTGGACCAGGTGCGTTCGTTGCAAAAATTCAGACGCGACGTAGTTGCATGAACTTTTGCACTAATTGCACCAGTTCATCCCTATTTTGCACCGACTTTCGTGCAGTAACGAAACAATCCAAAACGCACCAAAACATGACTTTAGGGTCCAATAGGATGGGTCGGGTGCATTCGTGGCGAAAAATTCGACGCGGCTTCGTGGAACTTTTGCACAAATTGCACCAGTTCGGCCCCGTTTTGCACCGAGTTTCGTGCAGTAACGAAACGGTCCGAAACGCACCAAACCATGAGTTTAGGGTACAATGGGGTGGATTCGGTACGTTCGTTGCGAAAAATTCCGATGCTTCGTTGCATGAACTTTTGCACTAATTGTACTAGTTTGGCCCCGTTTTGCACCGATTTGCACCGACTTTTGTGAAGTAACGATACGTTCCGAAACGCACCAAAACATGAATTTAGGGTCCAATGGGGTGGATGAGGTGCGTTCGTCGTAAAATATTCCGACGCGACTTGTTGCACGAACTTTTGCACTAATTGCACCAGTTTGTCCCCGTTTTGCACCGACTTTCGTGCGGTAACGATACGTTCTGAAACGCACCAAAATATGAGCTTAGGGTCCAATAGGGTGGACCAGGTGCGTTCGTTGCAAAAAATCAGACGCGATGTAGTTGCATGAACTTTTGCACTAATTGCACCAGTTCATCCCTATTTTGCACCGACTTTTGTGCAGTAACGAAACAATCCGAAACGCACCAAAACATGACTTTAGGGTCCAATAGGATGGGTCGGGTGGATTCGGTACGTTCGTTGCGAAAAATTCCGATGCGACTTCGTTGCACGAACTTTTGCAGAAATTGCACCAGTTCGGCCCTGTTTTGCACCGACTTTTGTGAAGTAACGATACGTTCCGAAACGCACCAAAACATGAGTTTAGGGTCCAATGGGGTGGATCAGGTGCGTTCGTCGTAAAATATTCCAACACGACTTGTTGCACGAACTTTTGCACTAGTTGCACCAGTTCGTCCCCGTTTTGCACCAACTTTCGTGCAGTAACGATACGTTCTTAAACGCACCAAAATATGAGTTTAGGGTCCAATAGGGTGGATCACGTGCGTTCGTTGCAAAAATTCAGACGTGACGTCGTTGCATGAACTTTTGCACTAATTGCACCAGTTCATCCCTATTTTGCACCGACTTTCGTGCAGTAACAAAAACAATCCGAACGCACCAAAACATGACTTTAGGGTCCAATAGGATGGGTCGGTGTGCGTTCGTGGCGAAAAATTCCGACGCGGCTTCGTTGAACTTTTGCACAAATTGCACCAGTTCGGCCCCGTTTTGCACCGACTTTCGTGCAGTAACGAAACGGTCCGAAACGCACCAAACCATGTGTTTAGGGTACAATGGGGTGGATTCGGTACGTTCGTTGCGAAAAATTCCGATGCGACTTCGTTGCACGAACTTTTGCACTAATTGTACTACTTTGGCCCCGTTTTGCACCGATTTGCACCGACTTTCGTGCAGTAACGAAACGGTCCAAAACGCACCAAACCATGAGTTTAGGGTACAATGGGGTGGATTCGGTACGTTCGTTGCGAAAAATTCCGATGCGACTTCGTTGCACGAACTTTTGCACTAATTGCACCAGTTTGTCCCCGTTTTGCACCGACTTTCATGCGGTAACGATACGTTCTGAAACGCACCAAAATATGAGCTTAGGGTCCAATAGGGTGGACCAGGTGCGTTCGTTGCAAAAATTCAGACGCGACGTAGTTGCATGAACTTTTGCACTAATTGCACCAGTTCATCCCTATTTTGCACCGACTTTCGTGCAGTAACGAAACAATCCGAAACGCACCAAAACATGACTTTAGGGTCCAATAGGATGGGTCGGGTGGATTCGGTACGTTCGTTGCGAAAAATTCCGATGCGACTTCGTTGCACGAACTTTTGCAGAAATTGCACCAGTTCGGCCCTGTTTTGCACCGACTTTTGTGAAGTAACAATACGTTCCGAAACGCACCCAAACATGAGTTTAGGGTCCAATGGGGTGGATCAGGTGCGTTCGTCGTAAAATATTCCGACACGACTTGTTGCACGAACTTTTGCACTAATTGCACCAGTTCGTCCCCGTTTTGCACCAACTTTCCTGCAGTAACCATACGTTCTTAAACGCACCAAAATATGAGTTTAGGGTCCAATAGGGTGGACCAAGTGCGTTCGTTGCAAAAATTCAGACGCGACGTCGTTGCATGAACTTTTGCACTAATTGCACCAGTTCATCCCTATTTTGCACCGACTTTCGTGCAGTAACGAAACAATCCGAAACGCACCAAAACATGACTTTAGGGTCCAATAGGATGGGTCGGGTGCATTCGTGGTGAAAAATTCCGACGCGGCTTCGTTGAACTTTTGCACAAATTGCACTAGTTCGGCCCCGTTTTGCAGACTTTCGTGCAGTAACGAAACGGTCCGAAACGCACCAAACCATGAGTTTAGGGTACAATGGGGTGGATTCGGTACGTTCGTTGCGAAAAATTCCGATGCGACTTCGTTGCACGAACTTTTGCTCTAATTGTACTAGTTTGTCGCCGTTTTGCAACGACTTTCGTGCGGTAACGATACGTTCTGAAACGCACCAAAATATGAGCTTAGGGTCCAATAGGGTGGACCAGGTGCGTTCGTTGCAAAAATTCAGACGCGACGTAGTTGCATGAACTTTTGCACTAATTGCACCAGTTCATCCCTATTTTGCACCGACTTTCGTGCAGTAACGAAACAATCCGAAACGCACCAAAACATGACTTTAGGGTCCAATAGGATGGGTCGGGTGGATTCGGTACGTTCGTTGCGAAAAATTCCGATGCGACCATCGTTGCACGAACTTTTGCAGAAATTGCACCAGTTCGGCCCTGTTTTGCACCGACTTTTGTGAAGTAACGATACGTTCCGAAACCCACAAAAACATGAGTTTAGGGTCCAATGGGGTGGATCAGGTGCGTTCGTCGTAAAATATTCCGACACCGACATGTTGCACGAACTTTTGCACTAATTGCACCAGTTCGTCCCCATTTTGCACCAACTTTTGTGCAGTAACGATACGTTCTTAAACGCACCAAAATATGAGTTTAGGGGTCCAATAGGGTGGACCACGTGCGTTCGTTGCAAAAATTGAGACGCGACGTCGTTGCATGAACTTTTGCACTAATTGCACCAGTTCATCCCTATTTTGCACCGACTTTCGTGCAGTAACGAAACAATCCGAAACACACCAAAACATGACTTTAGGGTCCAATAGGATGGGTCAGGTGTATTCGTGGCGAAAAATTCCGACGCGGCTTCGTTGAACATTTGCACAAATTGCACCAGTTCGGTCCCGTTTTGCACCGACTTTCGTGCAATAACGAAACGGTCCGAAACGCACCAAACCATGAGTTTAGGGTACAATGGGGTGGATTCGGTACGTTCGTTGCGAAAAATTCCGATGCGACTTCGTTGCACGAACTTTTGCACTAATTGTACTAGTTTGGCCCCGTTTTGCACCGATTTGCACCGACATTCGTGCAGTAATGAAACGGTCCAAAACGCACCAAACCATGAGTTTAGGGTACAATGGGGTGGATTCGGTACGTTCGTTGCGAAAAATTCCGATGCGACTTCGTTGCATGAACTTTTGCACTAATTGTACTAGTTTGACCCGTTTTGCACCGATTTGCACCTACTTTTGTGAAGTAACGATACGTTCCGAAAAGCACCAAAACATGAATTTAGGGTCCAATGGGGTGGATCAGGTGCGTTCGTCGTAAAATATTCCGACGCGACTTGTTGCACGAACTTTTGCACTAATTGCACCAGTTTGTCCCCGTTTTGCACCGACTTTCGTGCGGTAACGATACGTTCTGAAACGCACCAAAATATGAGCTTAGGGTCCAATAGGGTGGACCAGGTGCGTTCGTTGCAAAAATTCAGACGCGACGTAGTTGCATGAACTTTTGCACTAATTGCACCAGTTCATCCCTATTTTGCACCGACTTTCGTGCAGTAACGAAACAATCCGAAACGCACCAAAACATGACTTTAGGGTCCAATAGGATGGGTCGGGTGGATTCGGTACGTTCGTTGCGAAAAATTCCGATGCGACTTCGTTGCACGAACTTTTGCAGAAATTGCACCAGTTCGGCCCTGTTTTGCACCGACTTTTGTGAAGTAACAATACGTTCCGAAACGCACCCAAACATGAGTTTAGGGGTCCAATGGGGTGGATCAGGTGCGTTCGTCGTAAAATATTCCGACACGACTTGTTGCACGAACTTTTGCACTAATTGCACCAGTTCGTCCCCGTTTTGCACCAACTTTCCTGCAGTAACCATACGTTCTTAAACGCACCAAAATATGAGTTTAGGGTCCAATAGGGTGGACCAAGTGCGTTCGTTGCAAAAATTCAGACGCGACGTCGTTGCATGAACTTTTGCACTAATTGCACCAGTTCATCCCTATTTTGCACCGACTTTCGTGCAGTAACGAAACAATCCGAAACGCACCAAAACATGACTTTAGGGTCCAATAGGATGGGTCGGGTGCATTCGTGGTGAAAAATTCCGACGCGGCTTCGTTGAACTTTTGCACAAATTGCACTAGTTCGGCCCCGTTTTGCAGACTTTCGTGCAGTAACGAAACGGTCCGAAACGCACCAAACCATGAGTTTAGGGTACAATGGGGTGGATTCGGTACGTTCGTTGCGAAAAATTCCGATGCGACTTCGTTGCACGAACTTTTGCACTAATTGTACTAGTTTGTCTCCGTTTTGCAACGACTTTCGTGCGGTAACGATACGTTCTGAAACGCACCAAAATATGAGCTTAGGGTCCAATAGGGTGGACCAGGTGCGTTCGTTGCAAAAATTCAGACGCGACGTAGTTGCATGAACTTTTGCACTAATTGCACCAGTTCATCCCTATTTTGCACCGACTTTCGTGCAGTAACGAAACAATCCGAAACGCACCAAAACATGACTTTAGGGTCCAATAGGATGGGTCGGGTGGATTCGGTACGTTCGTTGCGAAAAATTCCGATGCGACATCGTTGCACGAACTTTTGCAGAAATTGCACCAGTTCGGCCCTGTTTTGCACCGACTTTTGTGAAGTAACGATACGTTCTGAAACGCACAAAAACATGAGTTTAGGGTCCAATGGGGTGGATCAGGTGCGTTCGTCGTAAAATATTCCAACACGACATGTTGCACGAACTTTTGCACTAATTGCACCAGTTCGTCCCCCATTTTGCACCAACTTTTGTGCAGTAACGATACGTTCTTAAACGCACCAAAATATGAGTTTAGGGTCCAATAGGGTGGACCACGTGCGTTCGTTGCAAAAATTGAGACGCGACGTCGTTGCATGAACTTTTGCACTAATTGCACCAGTTCATCCCTATTTTGCACCGACTTTCGTGCAGTAACGAAACAATCCGAATCGCACCAAAACATGACTTTAGGGTCCAATAGGATGGGTCGGGGTGCGTTCGTGGCTAAAAATTCCGACGCGGCTTCGTTGAACTTTTGCACAAATTGCACCAGTTCGGCCCCGTTTTGCACCGACTTTCGTGCAGTAACGAAACGGTCCGAAACGCACCAAACCATGAGTTTAGGGTACAATGGGGTGGATTCGGTACGTTCGTTGCGAAAAATTCCGATGCGACTTCGTTGCACGAACTTTTGCAGAAATTGCACCAGTTCGGCCCTGTTTTGCACCGACTTTTGTGAAGTAACGATACGTTCCGAAACGCACCAAAACATGAGTTTAGGGTCCAATGGGGTGGATCAGGTGCGTTCGTCGTAAAATATTCCAACACGACTTGTTGCAACGAACTTTTGCACTAGTTGCACCAGTTCGTCCCCGTTTTGCACCAACTTTCGTGCAGTAACGATACGTTCTTAAACGCACCAAAATATGAGTTTAGGGTCCAATAGGGTGGACCAGGTGCGTTCGTTGCAAAAATTCAGACGCGACGTCGTTGCATGAACTTTTGCACTAATTGCACCAGTTCATCCCTATTTTGCACCGACTTTCGTGCAGTAACGAAACAATCCGAAACGCACCAAAACATGACTTTAGGGTCCAATAGGATGGGTCGGGTGCGTTCGTGGCGAAAAATTCCGACGCGGCTTCGTTGAACTTTTGCACAAATTGCACCAGTTCGGCCCCGTTTTGCACCGACTTTCGTGCAGTAACGAAACGGTCCGAAACGCACCAAACCATGAGTTTAGGGTACAATGGGGGTGGATTCGGTACGTTCGTTGCGAAAAATTCCGATGCGACTTCGTTGCACGAACTTTTGCACTAATTGTACTAGTTCGGCCCCCGTTTTGCACCGATTTGCACCGACTTTTGTCAAGTAACGATACGTTCCGAAACGCACCAAAACATGAATTTAGGGTCCAATGGGGGTGGATCAGGTGCGTTCGTCGTAAAATATTCCGACGCGACTTGTTGCACGAACTTTTGCACTAATTGCACCAGTTTGTCCCCGTTTTGCACCGACTTTTGTGCGGTAAACGATACGTTCTGAAACGCACCAAAATATGAGCTTAGGGTCCAATATGGTGGACCAGGTGCGTTCGTTGCAAAAATTCAGACGCGACGTCGTTGCATGAACTTTTGCACTAATTGCACCAGTTCATCCCTATTTTGCACCGACTTTCGTGAAGTAACAAAACAATCCGAAACGCACCAAAACATGACTTTAGGGTCCAATAGGATGGGTCGGGTGGATTCGGTACGTTCGTTGCGAAAAATTCCGATGCGACTTCGTTGCACGAACTTTTGCAGAAATTGCACCAGTTCGGCCCTGTTTTGCACCGACTTTTGTGAAGTAACGATACGTTCCGAAACGCACCAAAACATGAGTTTAGGGTCCAATGGGGTGGATCAGGTGCGTTCGTCGTAAAATATTCCGACACGACTTGTTGCACGAACTTTTGCACTAATTGCACCAGTTCGTCCCCGTTTTGCACCAACTTTCGTGCAGTAACGATACGTTCTTAAACGCACCAAAATATGAGTTTAGGGTCCAATAGGGTGGACCAGGTGCGTTCGTTGCAAAAATTCAGACGCGACGTCGTTGCATGAACTTTTGCACTAATTGCAGCAGTTCATCCCTATTTTGCACCGACTTTCGTGCAGTAACGAAACAATCCAAAACGCACCAAAACATGACTTTAGGGTCCAATAGGATGGGTCGGGTGCATTCGTGGCGAAAAATTCCGACGCGGCTTCGTTGAACTTTTGCACAAATTGCACCAGTTCGGCCCTGTTTTGCACCGACTTTCGTGCAGTAACGAAACGGTCCGAAACGCACCAAACCATGAGTTTAGGGTACAATGGGGTGGATTCGGTACGTTCGTTGCGAAAAATTCCGATGCGACTTCGTTGCATGAACTTTTGCACTAATTGTACTAGTTTGACCCCCGTTTTGCACCTACTTTTGTGAAGTAACGATACGTTCCGAAATGCACCAAAACATGAATTTAGGGTCCAATGGGGTGGATCAGGTGCGTTCGTCGTAAAATATTCCGACGCGACTTGTTGCACGAACTTTTGCACTAATTGCACCAGTTTGTCCCCGTTTTGCACCGACTTTCGTGCGGTAACGATACGTTCTGAAACGCACCAAAATATGAGCTTAGGGTCCAATAGGGTGGACCAGGTGCGTTCGTTGCAAAAATTCAGACGCGACGTAGTTGCATGAACTTTTGCACTAATTGCACCAGTTCATCCCTATTTTGCACCGACTTTCGTGCAGTAACGAAACAATCCGAAACGCACCAAAACATGACTTTAGGGTCCAATAGGATGGGTCGGGGTGGATTCGGTACGTTCGTTGCGAAAAATTCCGATGCGACTTCGTTGCACGAACTTTTGCAGAAATTGCACCAGTTCGGCCCTGTTTTGCACCGACTTTTGTGAAGTAACAATACGTTCCGAAACGCACCCAAACATGAGTTTAGGGTCCAATGGGGGATCAGGTGCGTTCGTCGTAAAATATTCCGACACGACTTGTTGCACGAACTTTTGCACTAATTGCACCAGTTCGTCCCCCGTTTTGCACCAACTTTCCTGCAGTAACCATACGTTCTTAAACGCACCAAAATATGAGTTTAGGGTCCAATAGGGTGGACCAAGTGCGTTCGTTGCAAAAATTCAGACGCGACGTCGTTGCATGAACTTTTGCACTAATTGCACCAGTTCATCCCTATTTTGCACCGACTTTCGTGCAGTAACGAAACAATCCGAAACGCACCAAAACATGACTTTAGGGTCCAATAGGATGGGTCGGGTGCATTCGTGGTGAAAAATTCCGACGCGGCTTCGTTGAACTTTTGCACAAATTGCACTAGTTCGGCCCCGTTTTGCAGACTTTCGTGCAGTAACGAAACGGTCCGAAACGCACCAAACCATGAGTTTAGGGTACAATGGGGTGGATTCGGTACGTTCGTTGCGAAAAATTCCGATGCGACTTCGTTGCACGAACTTTTGCACTAATTGTACTAGTTTGTCTCCGTTTTGCAACGACTTTCGTGCAGGTAACGATACGTTCTGAAACGCACCAAAATATGAGCTTAGGGTCCAATAGGGTGGACCAGGTGCGTTCGTTGCAAAAATTCAGACGCGACGTAGTTGCATGAACTTTTGCACTAATTGCACCAGTTCATCCCTATTTTGCACCGACTTTCGTGCAGTAACGAAACAATCCGAAACGCACCAAAACATGACTTTAGGGTCCAATAGGATGGGTCGGGTGGATTCGGTACGTTCGTTGCGAAAAATTCCGATGCGACATCGTTGCACGAACTTTTGCAGAAATTGCACCAGTTCGGCCCTGTTTTGCACCGACTTTTGTGAAGTAACGATACGTTCTGAAACGCACAAAAACATGAGTTTAGGGTCCAATGGGGTGGATCAGGTGCGTTCGTCGTAAAATATTCCAACACGACATGTTGCACGAACTTTTGCACTAATTGCACCAGTTTCGTCCCCATTTTGCACCAACTTTTGTGCAGTAACGATACGTTCTTAAACGCACCAAAAATATGAGTTTAGGGTCCAATAGGGTGGACCACGTGCGTTCGTTGCAAAAATTGAGACGCGACGTCGTTGCATGAACTTTTGCACTAATTGCACCAGTTCATCCCTATTTTGCACCGACTTTCG